>JBBMOC010000235.1:111472-235392 GCA_037975185.1 Centropyge bicolor | reverse complement strand
TTAATATCTACAACTGTCAAACTACAGCTGTTATTTCCCAATCTCACCTCTACAGTTTTATACAACTCTCTGTCTCTCACACTTACTGTTAAAATACAGCTACTATCTCTATTGTTCATTTGTGTCATAGGAAAGTGATGAAGAACCTCTCGCACTGGCACAGGTGATACAAAACTACAGTGTTATACAGTCGTCTCCCTCTCTTCCTCTGTAATGAGCAGTTGATTTGTGTCCTTCTGAGAAAAACAATGATGATACCAGCCAAAGACAAGAGCAAAGAGCAAATTCTTTCACAATGGCACAGGTGAGGCAAACTACAGCATTCGCATTTTTGAACATTAAATTTGGTTGTCAGTTGACAAACTGGAACAAAGTGCACACATACATTTTCACGGTTTATTGAAGTGTACACATTCTATTCATCCTCTTTTTTTCCCTCATGTGTTGTTACCTGTGTTTATTTTTTATTCTAAGTACAGTCAACTGAAATTAGGTGGTAAGTAAAAGCAATTGAAACCCAATAAGGTTTAATACAGTTCTGCTTTTTTCAATCATTTTAGGACAGTGTCCCTGAAGAAGTTGATGTCCACTCCCATGGACTAACAGAAGGGCAAAGCATCATCTCGATTCTCTCCTTTGCACTGAGACACAACACTACAGGTGTATTGATGGAAGACTTGTTGAAACTGCTTAAGTTACATACACAGTTACCAAACCATTAGCTGGTACTGCTGATCAGTTTGAACAGCATCATTACTGCAGAGTTTGTACTACATTGGTTCTTCACAATCTCAAGAGGGAATTCTTAAATGTGTGTCATGTTCCTCAGTAGAAGCCAGTTTAAAGGAAGGACATATTTTATTAGTATTCCATTAAAGGATCAGCTGAAGATACTCTTTAGAACCATTGCATGCATGATCTCTGTTTTCGTGCTGATGACAGTAGTCGGGATTTAGTAAAGACCATATGTGATGGCACTTTATATCAGACCTTAAAATCAAACAGTGAAGATGATTTCCTATCCCTTACATTCAACTGTGATGGTGTACCAGTCTTTCAGTTCTCTAAATTCAGTATTTGGCCAATACTGTGTTGGGTTAATGACATACCCCCTGAGAGTAGAGATAAGCATGTACTTTTATGTGCTTTATGGTTTGGATCCAAAAAGCCTTGCTGAAATAGAAGGGAAGACCATATTGGATGCTTGGTGTGTGCAGATACATGATGTCTTTATGGATGGATTCTAAGAGCATTTCTGAACCATGGTATATTGGTACACAGACAGCAGTCATGGACAGACAGCTCTTGTCAATAAAACCTCCAGCTATTGTTGCTCGAGTTCCAAGATCTCTAACAGAACGCAGACTCTGGAAAGCCCACGAGTGGCAACACTGGCTGTTGTACTATAGCTTGCCAGTTGTGAAAGGCATACTTCCACAGAGGTATCACTCTCATTGGGCACTACTGATATAGGGAAGAAGCATTCAAGATTTCAATGGGTATCTCCTGAAACAAGTCAAAAGTCTTCAAGCTGTACCACAACAAATATGCAAACGAGTGGCATTAACCTGTGCTTTTCTGCATTTAGCAAAGCACTTCTTAACAAATGCACCTGCAGAAGTGAAAGATTTCTGCAATGAACTGAGAAATGGAAAGCAGCGTGTCACGTTTACTGAGGTGACTGGCCTTGGTCCACCAAATGTCAGCTTAGTATCTCTGGGTGAGGAGGGAGGGAGGTTCCCACAAATGCTGTGTTGAGTTACTACAAGAGAATTGCTGTAAATGGAGAAGTCATTCATGGTCATACCTACAGAAAAACGAAGCAAAGAAACAACTCTGTTGTGCTTTTAAAGGATGGCAGTATTTTTAGAGTCTCACACTTTATTGACATGGGACACAAGTGTTTATATGCCATAGGAAACTATGGTAATTGCACAGTGCAGAGTTTAGCCACAGGTTCTCATATCAGAACTCAACTCAACATGTCAACTGTCCACTTTCCCACAGGCTTTCACAAAGCCATAAATGCTACTCAAGTAGTTAGACCATGCATGTATATTCAGTGTCCACAGTCCAGCTCGATTGTATGTCAGCTACTGAACACATATTACTGTGAGTGAATCAATGTTAACAAAATGTGAAGATTGTCACTTATTCATTTGAGTTTCTCAGCTGAAAAGGAAACATTTCTCACTAAACTGTTACCAGTGTCACTGAAATGAAACAGCACATAGAGTAAATACAAAATGCACATGTATTCTTATGTGAGACATTTTGCACTGCATGTTATTCTCATCTTCTGCAAAATTAAAAGTCTTTCTCTAACAAGAAAGGAATGAATTAGTCTTTTTCTATATTATATATTATCTACAGTAATTAAAACGTCAAACAAATCACGGTGATTAAAATTGAATAATGCAGTGTGCAACACTGGTTATGAATTTGATTACCTCATTTATCACATACAAGTGAGTTCAAGGTACATCTGATACATCCACACACTACATTTCATTCAGATTTTCATAGCATGCTTCATTGGTCATTCACTTTGTTCTCACAGGGCACTATTTTGAACATCAGCACTGGAATCATTCAAAGTTGCAGCCTCATAATCAATGTCCTCATAATAATCAGCTGGCTCCTGTTGATAAAGCACAGTTCTAGTCATGGCAGCATCAATTAAGCTCTGGACGAGTCCTCGTACACACGGAATGCAGCAACACCCACAGATCACAAGGATGGTTACTACACCTGTGAGAGAGACTGGAAGAGAAGTCATTAGTCCTAGAGATTCATCCGTCAGGGGCTGTGTTGTTAGGAATGTATGTGCAACACATGTCCCCAAACAATTTACAAACACCCCCTTTCTCAGCTAGGATCATATCAAGGGCTACCCTGTTCTGCCATACCACAAGACTGGTGTTCTCCAACTGTTCATGTATGCCATCGAAGGCGTCTCGAGAGTAGTTCACAAAGCACTGCTGATTGTAATAAACGTAGTTAATCCAATCTGAATTTTTATTAATTGTAGCCCACCAGAACAAGAGAGATTCAAACCCTGCGACAACTGGATTCCGAGCCTTAAATTCATCGGGAGTGGAAACGCTGCGTTTTGATCTTTTGAGTATGTCTGCTACCTGATTCGTTATCTTTGAACTGTTTAAAGGCAGTACGTAGAAGGGCATGACCAATTGAACCAGAGCACATTTACCGTTCCAATCATCAGGCAACAGAGGCCAGAGGGTTTTACCTCCACAGAACCACCACACATCAGTCTGAGGAACAATCTGATATTTCAACCAGTCGTCCAGAATGTATGTGTCGTCCGCTGTCTGGGTGCACCTATTATCTATCACCCCCTGCGCCAGGAAGTACTCTTGTTGATGTCACTTCCTCCACACATAAATGCCTTTGTCATTCAATCTCGCCCCCCTCTTTGCCCACATGTGTTGCGAGAATGCATGCTGCTCCACAAAACCCTGACTGGTCAAAATAGAGATTTAGTCAAGGTCAGTTTGGCTTGGGATGTTTTGAAAAACTGTCTCTCATAATCAGGGTTTGTAGTACATGGTGCAGTGCAGGTCGGCCGGCTCCATAAAGTCTGCATGTGGAGATAAATACAGCCTTCTTTTTTCAACAGGTGGAAAGGTCACAGGCGTTGGACCTGTGTCAGTGAGATCCAGACTATACCAATATTTTGGTCATTTCACATTTTGCAGGACATATGAGCCCGTGGTGCCAGCCGCACGTTGTGCAACTAACCCCCCGTCACACAGTATCACTGCAATGTTCAGCTTAACCATCAGATCCCTACCCAGGAGATTTGTTGGGCAGACACGTCACAGGACAAAACTGGCCTGGGCTCGTTTGTTAGTTATTGGATCAAGCACTGACACTGGTGCAGAAAGAATCTCTCTGTGCAGTTTACCATTTGCAGTTTTCACATAGATGGAATCTGAGAAATGTTTCAACTGTGGTACATCATCAGGATGCACCACAGAGCAAGAGGCGCCAGAATCACACAAAAATGTCATCTCAGTCTGTCCAATCAGCAAAGTAATCTGTGGTGTTATCTCATGACTCAGCATAATGTCAATGTGTTGCAAGTTTAACACCTCACCTTCTTCCTCTCTTCTCCCACTGCTCTCATGTGTGCTTTCATCTGATGTGTGTGTGTGTTGGGCTTTGTCTGACCTTGCTCTAGTCATGCAGTCTTGTCACTGTCAAATGCTCCACTCCGACGCCTGTCTTTTTGCTCCCTGCAATCACGCCACCAATGACCGTGTCGACCGCACATGTAACAGACATCTCCCGTCTTCTCCCGCGTCCACCAGCTCCTCCTCTCCGGCCTCCACGCTGCTCTGCTTGAAAACACACAGTCTCGCTATCTTCATTACACATCACATTGTGAATTTCCTTACTGTGGGACGAATAAAGGCTTATCTTACATATGCTTGTGCTTTTTTCGCCTTTTTCTTCCTTTTAAAGTGATTTTCAGCATGTTTGCAGTGCACAAGGAAGTCAGCAAGACGAGCAATTGAGTAATTAATCATGTGTTTGGTTACAAAACTGCTGATCTGTGGTTGTAACCCTCTAAACATGGCATGTTTCAGCTGCTGTTCGTATGGACTGTCTAGGGTCATGTCTTCTGGCTTAGGGACCCCACTGTGTGATTCAAAGATCTCAGACAACCTAGAGTAATAATGTTCTACTTTCTCATCATTATCCTGAGTGCAGCTGCTTATGACAGTCCAATCAGCCCTGGCCTGATACCTGGCTGCGATCCTTTGCATTAGGTTTTGCATTCTGTCTGTCAATTCTGAGGAGTCATGCGGCAGCGGTGCACCATCATCTGTATAAGGGTTCCAGTTTCCTTTAACTAAACACCAATCTGGACCCAGCACTCGCTTTAGTCTTTCAATATCCAATCCGTTACAGTGGTAACTGATGCATAAATTTAGCATCTGAGTTCTAAACTGGGTTTTGTCTTAGGATGAGGTATGTCTTCAGTAGCTTTGGCCACATCATCATTAGTCCAGGGTCTGAACACATACATTGTTGGATGTCTGTAATTTCCATGTGGATTAGCCACTTCAATCATTGGATATGTTTCTGCCATGTCCATATGATAAGCACCTGGACTTTTGTCTCGATTCATAATTTCCCAAGAGGGATTTTGTAGTATAATTTTTTAGAAAAGATACGTACTGAAGAAGGATAAAACACATTACATATCTAAGCCTATATAACTCACATATAGTTATCTCTTATGTTCATTGTGCTCATTGCAGACATGTTATCAGTAGAGTTAAAGAGGGTTGCACACTCTTTTCTTTATCTTTAACATGCACACGGAGTTATTTATTCCTGTAGTCTTCTCACATAGACTATGGACTAACCTTACCCCAGGGTCTCAAAACCCTGTGTCATACCCCGGGGACTGTAACCCCTACTTTCAACCTTATCAATAAATACAAAATTGGTCCTACCTTGTGATTTCAGGTGCCCTGATTCTCTCTGTTTGTGGATCTCGTCACCCCTCCACAGTCCAGTAGAGCCTGGCCTCTTTTTGACAGCAAAACTCTGTGCTGGAGGTCTTATCAGTCAGGAGTCCTGGACTCCCCCGTGCACGGTCTCAGGTCCTATTGGTCTGGGCGGTGGAGAGGCTGTTGAGATCTGGCTTGAAGGACCAAGATGTTAGAAAAATCATGAAGCAACACAGGAACACCGTCTGAAGATCACTAGTGTAGGCAGTTTATTCTTGCAGCAAGGGAACAAGGTTGCACACAGAGGGTCTGCAGTTCAAGTGTTGTTCAAGGGTACAGAGTATGCGAGTGACTTATATAGTAAAGATAACAAGCTGATCTCATGGTGAAGGGCAAAAACACAATAACTTATCATTTAGAATAGGCTTTAGCAAGTCAGATGATCTTCGAAGAACAGGATGCTCTGTCCTTCTCTTTCGCTCCAGGTCATAACATAAACGAACTGGTTATAAGTTCATGAACTGTATGAGATGTAAAGGACATAAGTCACAAGATCATGGATGCAAAGGCTAACAATAATCACGAGGTTATAAGGCATGGTTGGTATTGATCACAAGGTTACATAATAATAATCATGAGCATAAAGAATAACAATTTCTCCAACTTCATTAATGGCGCTTGTTTTGGGCTGAGCATATTGCATAACATAATAATAACAAATGTCAATCAACCAATTCATTACTTGGTTGATTCTTATGTTTGTGTGTCTGTATGTACGGACATACATAAAAGATCCTAACTCCTGTGTGTGTGCGTGTTCCTATTGTCTATCCTCATGTAGTTTAATGTGGTGTTAGGATCTTTTAAACTTTTTTACCCAAAAGCCCAAGTAGGGACAAGATCTCATGTTATATTGGAAGTTAGCAATAGCTATAGACTTTCTTTGCAGCTCATCAGTTTTGTGCTTTGTACAGAACTGTTGTACTGAATTGTCCCTTTCAAACACTAACAGTTACATCCACAAGCATGGACCCATCATGTGCTCCATCTACTAGTGGACAACAGGGTGTGACTGGGACCATTCAAGACATAGGTAGATTTTTAGCCATTGTTCGTTACTTCCCTCTTCTTTCCTTGTTGACCTTGTTGTAATCAGCTACTTTTACCTATAAGGCTCCCTCATCCAAGAAGTACAAGGCCTTTTGGGACCTGCTGAAGACCCAGCCCCTTCACACTGGAAGGATAGTAAGGCTTCCACTTTGGAAAAGTGGACAGTGTTAAGACCTTTTATGGTTAATCAGATGTTATTATCTGAGAAGCCTAAAGAGGGAACTTGCCACCACTGTCGGTCCAAGGTTGCGACTGTGATGTGTCACGATTGTTTGTGTCACAGGGTGAGGTGCCAGTGGGCGTGACCATGCAACCTGCATCTTAACTGATCACCTTCACCTGCAGGGGAGTGCAATGGGATAGGTGTTAATTGGCAGGCTAGACTTTACAAAGGCGAGAGCACAGGTGAGCAGGAGGAGGACAGCTGAGCCGGGGAGAGCCAAGGAGAGAGCGCAGACAAGCCGGGGAGAGGACGCAGAGAGACGCAGCGACATGTCGGTGCACCGAAGGCAGACAAGGAGCATACGACGGGCGACCAGGGGGAGGCGCCAGCCTACGGCCGGGGCACCTAAAGTGCGATCGCCGAGTCCGGAGACAAGCAGCCGCAAGCGCCGAGAGTGTGGTCGAGGGACGCCACCGACGCACGCCGCTCAAAGCAGACCTCCGTAGGAGGAGGCACGGCCCGACCCCCTCCACTCCCCAGTTAAGTCTCTCCTCCATTTTTAAATAGCCACCCGTGAACATTAAGACTCCTCCAGACTAAGACAGATGGCACATTTTACCAGTGTATTAGAGGGGGAACTTTTGTTTTGCATGTGCATTTTGATTATTTTGAGGCGTTTAATTTATTATTTCTGCATGAATAGCTTTTTGTGGTTATAATCTTTTCATTGAATGTTTGATGCTGTTGTTTTGCTATAAGTTGCCTAGTTGTGTGTAGTGCGTTCATTTGATTGGATGTTTGTTTGGTTTCCTTTTGGTTGGATTGTTAATTCAGTTATTTGCACCTCCTCTCTTACCAGGTATATGTAGCCAGTACCACCCTGTGTATACGATCTCTGTGATAGTCAGAAATGACAGTGATAAACCTGCTGACGGTGTTCTCTTGTGTGCAGTAGCAGACAACACCACCTGTGGCTTGCGGAGCAGACTGGGACACTACAGACACTACACTGTGATGCCTGTGATCTTGCCATACACGACTCCATGGTGCTCCATAACAGATCATCCATGATAGAGGGATTCTATAGGCCAATGCCACCAACCACTCACATCAGAGGAGAAGAGGATGGAAAATTCTCCTACCACGAAAGAGGTACTTTTTGTGTTCAAGATCATATAGGTCTACTAAAAATGGTGTAATGTCTCAAGTTCAGAAGGGAATGTTTGGTTAAGTTTCTGTATTTAAAGTTTTTCCTCATTGAACAGAAACACTTTCACTGTTAGAGAGATTAAATATATTTTAACAGCAATGTAAAATGTTTGCTTCCTTCCTTCCAAGAGTGCTTTTTGCCAATAATGCTTCCCTGCTGCGACTTCTGGACAAACAACCGTTTCTGCAGGAAAGCAAGTAATTCTGATTGGAATGAATGGTACAGTTTTCTCCCTCTTATTGTCTTTGACTCTTGTATTATTTATTATTTTTTGACATATATTATAATATGTTTATATTTATATATATTTTCAGGACGATGCAATCTGTCCCTTCCAACCATCAGCTGCTCCTGTGGAAAGACTTTGAATGTAAGCATTAGTGATCTGGTTGAAAGTGGCTATTGGCCAGCCACAGTCCATTTCGAGACTTTGTACGCAGTGGATTTGTTCAGTACATATGAAGATCTCAAGGTTACTGCTCCAGCAATGTCACGACAAGCTTTTGTTGGCATGCTTGAACAGCGCACTAAACTCTTCAGGCGGGTGAGTACATCACTGAAGCAATTTTCTACTACAGTGAATGAGTTTAAGATTTTTTATGGCTTCATGTCTATTTTGTTTTCCTTTTCCTATCAGAGTGGTAAGATATGTGGAGACACTATGCAGAACTCATTCCTGGAATGGTCTTATGCAAAATTTGAAGTTGAGAGGCTGTCTCAGGTGCATCGGTTTCAGTGCCCTGCCTGCACACCCTCCATGTTGGCTGTTGCAGTGGATGGGAACCACAAGCTTTACCGCTTTAAGAGCCAACCGGGGTGTGTAAAATTCTTGTCCACTTACATGTTAGCGTGCCATAGATGTTACCTTTCTAAGTTTAACCACTATTTTGTGTTTTTTTAGACCTAATGGATTTTTTTAAGGTGTGTTTCTGGCCAAGGATGCAGAGGTGACCTTCTTTGTCGACTACATCCGTGGGTCAACACGACATGTAAAGTTCATTTCCATTTCTCCTTGTTTTATAAATGATTATAGCCTACAAGTGCAAGTTGAATCAAAGGTACTTATACCTCTGTGGAGTCGTTAACTGTGTCATTGATGCCACTTAGTATGCGGGTGCTCCTGGGTGTTTCACAACGATTGTGAAAGAGGAGCGAAAGAAGCCATCTATGTCAGAGTAGAGAAGCCATCACTTAACAGAGGAGGAGGCCTCAGACATCACCTGTCCCCCACCTACAATGCTGTCCTTTCATCTCTTCCCAGGAGAGTAAGCAACCACCTGACCTCATGCGACAGTGTTAATGGTCATTCACACTTGGGATCAACAACCGTCGTTTAACACCCAGGAGCACCCGCATACTAAGCGGTACATATGACACAGGTAACGACTCCACTGAGGTATAAGCACCTGGGTTTCCGTGCCATTCCGCCAGAACTGAAGAAGCTTCTTGGATGAGACATAAAACATCTTCAAGAATGTACACCAAGTCCAGTTGCCTTTGATTCAACTTGCACTTGTATACCATGACCTGGATGACTGAGAACCTTTAGACATTATAGGCTACTTTCTGCATATCTGTTGTGTTGTATTTTCCCCATATAACATCATATTGCCAATAGTTAAATCTTAATGTACATTACTTTGCTGTATGTACATCTGTGTTTGTCTTCATCTCTAATAGAATCCTGGGAAAGGGAGGTGTGGTGCAGGCGAGTGGATGGCAGCACGAGAGTCCTCAAACAAGTCTGCGAGCAAAGTAGATGAGGAAGGTGTCGAGGTTGCTGTCTGCCGTCATGGAATTTTGCTGAAGGGGCTGAATATGTTCCGTGGAGAGATATATGCATATCCTTTGTATCTCCAGAAACAGCTTGCTTCACAGAATGTACAGTTCTTTTGCTATGATGTCGTATGCAAGTACTGGCCATATTTGCAGAGGGTTGTGGACCACTGTCCTGAACTACAAGGCCTGTTGCTCATGCGTCCCTTTCTCTCCATCATGCATGCTAAAGCACATTCCTGGATGTGTGAGGTAATGATTGCCGATTGCTTTTATTTCTCATTTTACTGTTCCTACTACTTTGTCCTCTTCCAACCCCCTGTGTTCCAAATGGTAACATACAAAATGTGTTGTAGTTGCAATGGGGAGGACAAAATCAAGAGGGAGCAGGAACAACCATAGGGGAGGAGGTTGAACAGGTGAACAGCTTCCTCTCTCGAGCAGCCATATGTTCCAAGTACATGTCAAAAGCTGGTAAGTCTTGTTTTTTTTGAGACACATCTAACTAAGTTTTGCCTAATATGCATTGTGTATTAAGTCCGCACAGACATCCTTACCATCCAGGCCAGTGGCTGGAACAAGCGGAAGGCAGAAAAAAGGGGTGGGGAGGCGATGAGGGGCGCGCGGCGGTGGTAGGGGGGGGCGGTGGCCTTCCCAGACTCCCAGAGGCAGAGAGTTCAGAGTTCACGTGACGAAGCATCCCAGCAACGTCCTTGATACAACCCTGCGTGCTCAGGACAGATTTAATGGTAAGAAATTAGCACACGTGAGGTATTAACGAACTTCCAAATGAACACGGATATTATTACATATTGCCGCTGTTTGCCATAATTCGTTCCCCTACAACTGTCGTTTCCGTGTTTCTTGCTGTAAATCCCGGGATTCTGATAGTATCTTAGTAGTAACCATAATAATTAGAGGTGACATACTTAGTCAAGAATAAATTAGGTAAGCTGTACGTGGTTGCTTACATCCCAGCTAGTTGTGGACTGCAAACTGGACCTGACAAATTTCCCAGACATTATTTCTAATTATCAAATTAACGAATAACATTAAATAATATGACTTTATTTTTACAAGTCTAAAGGCGAATTTGGGGTTGTTCACATAGAAGACTGAACCATGTTTTATATTACTTTTATTGTTAATTCTATGGGGCAGTGCACAATGAAATGTGACTGAACTATAGTTAATAAATAGCTAATTTGCATCTCTTGTCACTGGCATGTAAAACCTAAAATGAACAACATGTATATTCTATAAAGCATCAATTAATAAGAAGGCCAATAAAAACAAAATCTAAATGACTAAGCTAAGCAGATCATGAATGTACATGTGCAGGTTTCTGTTTTTCTCACACAAGCACTCAGTCCTGCACTGATATATTGGTCATGTACATTACCAATATGCAATTTACTGAATTCCTGCAGTGCCCCAATGTCAACATCCAAGCTAGATTTAGCATGTCAACTATTTTATTGGACTTTATATTTTATTTTCTGGAGACTGAGGCAAATTCCCAAGGTCTCCAGGCCAATCCTTTGAGTGTCAGCATGGCTGACTGTGTCAGGGCTAGGCAGGAAACCCAAGAGTGCAGACACAAAAACCACTACTCAAAAATCTCAATCAACTTAAGTTTATTCACAACGTAGTGAGCTGAAGGAAATAACTGAAAGAGTCAACCATGCGGGTTTTAAAAGATAAACTGAACAAAAGGAGATAACTAAAAGAGTCAACCAAAAGGGTTGCTGGGGGGCCAAACAAAAGTGCTGCCAAAACACAGAAGATAATACAACTAAGAGTTCAGAGTCAAACAATACTCAGCAGGGTCTGAGGCTGGAGCTGAGGGCAGGACAGGCAGGGCAGAGAGGGGAGTCTTAGCCAGGTACTGGAGAAGGAGCAGATGGGGGTGCTGGTGGAGGAGTCCGGGATCCGGTGGGTTACAGGAGGGTGGATGAGAATGGTGACCAGGGAAGGGAGATGTGACAGGAGGCTGGTCAGGGAGCTGGAGGCAAAGCAGACAGGCATAAGCAGAGCGAAAGCTGAGATCAAGCAGATTGCAAGTAAGGCTGGAGACACACTGACTGCTGGAGCTGAGTTTAATAATCTGGCGATGAATGGATGGCTGAACCGGTCTTAAATAGCAGGAGGAGGGTGATTAGTTGCAGGTGGTTCAGCCTCCTGCTCAGCTGTCTCCACTCCTGCAATCACAGCCACCCCCCACACGACACACACACACACACACACACACACCGAAAGAGAGAGAGACAGAAACAGGTCTTCCCTTAGTTGCCAGCAGGGGCAGGAGCAGTGGTCCTGACAGACTGAGACCAGAAATGACACAAACTGATCACTGAAATTATTAGGTGTGGTTTTTATTTCCTTGTCACGACTAAGAATCATTTTGCTTTTTATTCTCAGATCAAGATGCCACGAGCCTCCACAAAAAAAGCCTGCATCAACTGCAAAGCAGTGATCTCTGTGACAAAGACCTGCAAGTCTTGCCAGGCAGTGCAGCCCAGAAAGCAGAGGCTAGCTAAAAAACTACAAAATTTTGAGGCCAAGAAGGAGGGTTGGTTGAAAAACCAAAAAAAACCCAAAACCTCCTCTCATGTCATGGATGAGGCATCTGTGTTGGTATGTGTTGTTGGGGATCAACGTAATGGGCAGTTTGGCTATCGATAAGAATTAATAATTATCAGAAATAATTATTAATTATATTAAATAATAGGATCTGATATACATCAGATCACCTCGGGGCACCACCCTCAACAGTACACTGCCTTACACAGGGCACTGTTTTGGGAAAATGATAGCCGCTTCGTTGTTACAGTTTCATAAAATGAAGGATTTCGGAATTCTTGGCGGAGCAGAGGTTGGTATCATTCACTCTTGTACAACATTAAAGACAGAACGTGTATATTCACAAGCATTTATTAANACGTCACACAATGAACGACCTCATCTGTGGACTTTTAGTGGTCCCAACAGTGTTTAACATCTGCAATTGTATTTCACAAAGTTATGGCTGATTGTATGACAAAACAATATGAGAAGAGTAGGCTGGCGTGGTCAAGTGGAGGTGGAAGTGTTGAGCTGGGCTGAGCAGCCAGAGGAGCTGAGAGGGAGGATGTCCAAACCGGTTGCAGAGGCGAGGCAGGTGGGAATGTGTGGCAGTCTGGCTGGCGTGGAAAGTCTGAGGCACAAAAGGAGAAAAACAGGTAAGCTAGGGTCCAAGACAGGTAACAGGCAAAAAAACCAGAGGATCAAAAGGACCAGTTGAGAAAAAAAGGCCTTACGTTAATACCACTCAGAAGACGGAACGATCTGGCGGGGTCTGGTTGTCTGGACCGGGGTTAAATACTGGATGGCTGATTGAAGATGGAGTGCAGGTGAGGAGGATCAGCAGCTGCAGGAGTTCAGAGGGGCAGGCAGGAGGAGGGACCAGGAAGGCGACGTCCAGCACACACAGACAGAGACAACACATGACACACTAGGGAGGGAAAACAACAAGAAATACAAGGGAAGGAGGAGGCAGAGCCCAAATCCTAACACCAGCAGCCCTCCACCACCCCAGCAATCCAGCCCTCCACTGCCTCAGCCATCCAGTCCTCCACTGCCACTGCCATCGACCCCTTCGCTGCCTCAGCCGTCCAGCCCTCCACTGCCACTGCCTCAGCCGTCCAGCCCTCCACTGCCTCAGCCATCCAGCTCTCCATCTCCATTGCCTCAGCCATCCAGCCCTCCACTGCCATCGACCCCTCAACCACCTCTGTCATCCTGCCCTCCACTTCCCTTGTCATCCAGCCTTCGCTGCCATCTTGCCCTCCTGCTAAGCCTTCCAACAGTCCTGTACAGACAGTCACAGAAAAGAACCAGGGTATGTTGTAGTGATCTTTAAGTCTTTAAGTAGTATCTGTATCTAAGTAGCAGTGTAGTTGTTTTTGTTTATCATGTTATTTTCTGTAGGAATGCCAACTCATAACATTATAATATTAAAAGTAGAAGAGAAGTAAAAGATTCAGTTGCTGTACAGGTTGCAATGACAAAATCTTCAGACATATAAGGGAATATAATGTCAAAGTCACATAGTTTTGTTTTGAAATCACAGTAGACATACGGTCAGCTCCAATGGAATGATCACCTATTAGATTATTTGACATCAGACTTTTTTAATAATAGCAGTAGTAATATTATAATAACAGCTGTTTACAGACAGTTTTCTTTATTCTCAACAGATGTACCTTCAAAGAAGAGAAGGAAGAAGATGAAAAACACGGAAGATTCACCTGGAGGTTATTTGGTCATCCTTTATTTACATTCCCCCATTTCAAATAGGACAGTATAGATATTTAATGGCTCTTCTACATTTGTAATATGACATTAATCAATCAATCAATCAATCAGTAAAGCTTTATTCATACATGACCTTTCATAGAGAGAAAATGCAGTTCAATGTGCATTATGGTGATATAAAAATGAGAACATAAAATAGTGACTACACACAGCTATAACAAAGATGGCCTAACAAATCCAAATAGTTAAAAATAAATGCTATAACAACAATAAAACTTGAAATGAAAATAATTCAAAGCATCAAATTACATCCAAATCTTGATTGATTAATTAATATTTAGCTTTTGTTTAAAAGTATGGATATTCTCAGATCCCATGCACACTTCTCCACTGTTTCAGAGCATAATGGCTGAAGTACCACCAACAATTTTTGTTCTGATCTATGAAGCTAAAAGAGAGAGGCTTAGGGGCTGTGCCGGTTTGTAAACTAAATGAATCAATCAATAAGATAAAACACAGGCAGCCAGTGTAAAGATTTTTAATTTGTATAACGTGTGCCTTTCTAGTCTTGTAGTCTATGTTGTCACCAGGATTTCTGCATTTTTAATCAACTGCAGTTTATTGTATTCTTTGGAAGACCAAAAAGTAGAACATTACAATAATCCAACTTGTTTATGATAAAACATTAAAGCATTAATCTCTCTGTGTTGTGCAGTGTTGAGCAAAAACTGTTGTCTTGAATGATATTTTTCTCTCTGTTCATCCCTTGCAGTTGTATAAAAAGTTTAAAAGATGTAAGTGTACACTTTTTGCTCTTTCAGAATGCAGCCATATGGTCGGGGGAAAGGAGCAGTTCTACCCGGTGAAACGTGTCATGAAGACCAAAATGCAGAAGGTTATCTTTTGTCATTATTTGAAATAGAAATGTAATGTAAACACATACCTTTACTATGGATGTATTTAGTGGATTTTAATGCACCACAGTTCTAAAGGCCTCTGACAGTTTGATTGCTTTTTAAAAAAAATATTTCTCAGGGGAAGCAAATGGAGTTGGTGGAGTGGGAGCCCTGTTCCATGTGGTATGTATGATTTCTTATTTTATTTTCTAAAGAAATTCTCAAAGCTTTTTTTTATTCATGTCATGGAAGCTGTAAGGTATCTATTGTTAAATGCTATTTATTTATAATAACAAATTTTGAATTGCAAGCATAAACAGAGAGTACATATAAATACCTCAGTCAAACTATTACCATATGAGGGTAATTTACAGTAACCATATAACTGTGTACATGTAAACATAGCGAGTATGTGGTACAAATGAAGCCCACTGTGGCTCATTGTCCTCTATTGTCATGTTGTCATTGAATCTTCTTTACATTTATTGCAGTGGGAAGACGTGGCCTCTACAGTGGGTGGCAAAGGAGAACATGAAAAATGAAAATATCTAAACATCTTTACTCATGTACACACACACACGCACACACTTATAATAATATTATTATTATTGTTATTATGTTAGTTGCTGCCCTTTGTTGTTGCTGTTGTTCTTGGTGTCTTGTTGTTGTTGTTATGTCCATACTGCATAATCTTTTGTAATATAATAAAAACATTTGAAAAGGTATGATCTGGATGTTGTTGTAATGCAATACATACATGCATACAAACACATAGATTGGTTTACTCACTGAATAAATGATTGATTTACCCCAGAATGTGATCAAAATTGTTGTAGCAGCATGAATGCACACATGTGAATAAAAATATAAATAATATTATGCAAATCACGTAATCTTTTTTTTTTTTCAAAAAAACTTCTGTTTACTGTTCATCATTACAAGGTTTTCAACACGTGAACAATGCTGTAGGCTCGAGGGGTAGAAATGCATTCATATGCAAAGGAATACAATTAATAATAATAAACATAATAATATGATATGATGCCAATGATAATAATAAATAAATCACATAACCAGTTTTAAGAGCAACTCGGTCCGTGATGCACATCAGATTCCTTCCGGTTCGTTGTTGATAGCGTCTGTAGCTACCACCTTAGCAAAAACAAAAAACGTACTGTCCATACACTTTCGTTGAGAAACCTAAAAGATTGTACGTCGAAACAAACTACAGATCGTATACATAAACCGAATGGATACTATGAAAATAAAGTGTACATTTGTCGCTAGAAAAGTCAAAACAAAGGTAAAGCCACAAATTATCTTTAAATATAGCAATTTCCACTGAAAATAGAAGGGATGTCCACCATGTTTTTTGTTCACGCCGGGGAGAAACTCGGCGGTCACGTGACCTAAAGTATGCAAGCAGGGCAGATGAAACGTGCACACCTTACAATTTCAGATCTGATTTGTGAGACTACTATGTTTTCGCGCTGTGGACAAATGTTGGTATTACACAATTTGGAATGAGACTGGGTTGCAAATACAGGCCAAATTCACTGAATGAATGATACATGTTTGGAGCTGACAGCCAGCAGGTAGCTGTCAATCAGCACTGGAGGTTGCTGATGCAGTATTTCATTATTTGTTATATTTGATATAGTATTTGTAATTATTTGTTATGTTATTCCTTGTTTTTACTCTAGTTAGATTTATTATATTATTTACTTTGTTTGATAATCATCTGTTTGACCTTATGAAGCCTTAGAAAGTGTGTGTGACTACTTTTGTATAACCTCATAGACAGTTTGCAACTTATTACCTTTGTTGCTATGGAAACAGGAACAGCTGTACTCCCAGTTTCTGTCTTGTCCAGTTCTCATGGACGATTCGTACTTACCATCTTCATTCTTACGAACAGAACGAATAAAAGGCAGTAGATGTTCTCATATTTATCTGTACTCAGCAGTCTCTGTTATTCATTTCAACCTAGTTTTGCATGACAGTAGCAAAATAGATACAAGCCTTAATGACAACATCCACACTTTTCATATCACATTTCAGTAAGTTCAGTGAACAGACCATCCACTGTTCAAGTGAGAGATAACTGGCCAATGAGAGTCAGTTGCGTGCAAGTTCAACCGCTGTATGGTGCAGTCCCAGCCCCAGAAGATACCTGAACCACACACAGAAGTCGCCTCCCTCTGACAGAGATTCTGCGAGAGCTCTGTCAGTCCAAGCCCAGCGCTGCCTTGTTTTACCTGTGACCTAAATAAATGTTATATCTGTGAATTGAAGATTTCTCCGCTTTGTTTCTGGGCTTCCTACTAAAGAGTCAGGCTAACATTGTAACTAACCAAAATGCTACTAAATGCACAGCATTTAACAAGACACACATTTCTCTTGTGGGTTTTCAAAATAAAATAAAAACTCTTGTTGCACTCCCAAGTTTAACAGGCAGGGTTAGGGAGTATTTGCACTTTTTGGAAGATTTAACATTAGCCAGAATACCCAACTTGGAAATAATGAATGAGTTACAATGACTTCAAAATTGATCAATTGGTGAAATGAACAGTAATGTCCAACTTTGAATCTCCTTCTTGGAAGAGTACGCTACTAAAAACCAGTGTTGGGAACACACATTACTTTAAAAAGTAATTAGTTATGTTACATCTCTCAAAAAGTAACTGAGTTAGTAACTGAATTACTCCACTATAAAAGTAACTAGTTACCAGAGAAAGTAACTATTGCGTTACTCTTTGTTTTTTTAGTTTAAATATGTCAGGGAGCGGGTTACAGTTACGTAGAGTAGAACACAGAACTTGTAATATTTATTGCACCTCAACAGACAAACTGGTAGATATACTGTACTGTTCAAGTATTTTCTTAACAATACAGTCTATGCTCCAGACTCTGTTAGTTTGGGTGTGTGGGGCTGCTGTGTGCGTGTGCGGCTTGTGTGTGTAAACCGAACGCTGCCTCTTATTGGTTTACCATGAAAGCTTACTCAACCTTAGCCAATCATCACGTATGCGGTTGTCTCGTACCTCCCTCCTCCTTCACCAAAGAAAAAAAATAAAGAGCTGTGCAGCTCATGTGGCTGAGAGCTGAGTCAGATGACAAGAGTTTCAATGAGTAGCTTTAGTTTGTAACGCGCCCCATTTAAATGTAACGGCGTTGTAACGATGGAAATAGTAATTAGTTAGACTGAAAAACAGTAATGCCATTAGTAATGCTGTTTATTTTAAAGCTGTTATTCCCATCACTGCTAAAAACAGACATGAGAGGGCACCAAAAATGATTGGAATAAATAACACTGCTCTCAGTGTTTGGAGTGTATTCAGGTTGCTAAATGAACTAATTGGAGATTTAACCAATCAGGAGCCAGTTCCACACAGAGTAATGTGTTTCCTGGTTATTCCAAGTGTACAATGGAAATAAACACTCATCTAAGTGCAAGGTTGGAATATATTTATGGAGTCTGATCCACTGATTGAAATTAGAGAGTCGACCAAGGGGGTACCATCATTTCAAACCACACAGTCTGCCTCTAAAATATTATCACAAGTAGACCTGCTGAATATAAAAAGTGCCTGGGAAGACTTCTGCTATGATTTGACTGATTGAATAGGGTGGGTCTTTATCCAAATTTATTTGTATAGCACCAAATCATAACAGAAGTCATTTCAAGCCACTTGTCACATAAAGCAGGTCTAGACCATTCCCTCTATATTATTTATAGAGACCCAACAATTCCCATCAGGAGCAAGCAGCAGCAAGGAAAAAAAACAAACAAAAAAACTTTTAACAGGCAGAAACCTCGGAACAGGACCAGGCTCTAGCCCTACCTGGCAATTCAATTCAATTCAATTCAATTTTATTTGTATAGTGCGAAATCACAACAACAGTTATCTCAAGGCACTTTACATACAGAGCAGGTTGAGAAACCCGACAACATATAGAGACCCAACAGTTCCCATCATGAGCAAGCATATGATGCGACAGTGGCGAGGAAAAACTTCCTTTTAACAGGCAGAAACCTCGGACATCTATCTTGACTGGTTGGGTTGAGAGAGGGGTGGGAGGGAGAGAGAGAACATGCAGTACTATAATCCACTGTTACATCACCAATTTAAAGTAGGAGAGAAAACAACAACCAAAACTCCAAGGGGTCAAAGTCAGTGATGGGAATAAGGGCATTGAAATAAACGGCTACTAACGCCGTTATTTTTTTTCAGTAACTGGTCATCTAATTAATTACTATTTCCATCGTTACAATGCTGTAACCATTACTGGCAATTAAATGGGGAGCTTCATAAGCTAATGCTACTCATTGAAACTCTTGTCATCCAACTCGACTCTCAGCCACAGGAGCTGCAATGCTGTTTGTTTTTTTCTTTGGTGAGGGAGGAGGGACGGGCGAGACAACCACATAATTGATGATGATTGGCTAAGGTAGAGTAAGCTTTCATGGTGTTCAGTTCACACACAAACCACACACACACACAGCAGCCCCACACACCCACACTGGTGGAGGAAAGCTGCAGCATTGGCGAGTCTGTAGGGAAAGCTGGTGTTTTCAAAGTGGAAGTACAGACACTACTTTATTCTCCTTGAGGTAAAAGGCAAGAATGTACATGTGAAGTGTACTTTGTCTCGAGCGAAGTGTTTGTCAACGTCCGTTATTAGCAACACTAATCTAATGAAGCATCTCTCATCGGCACACGCTTCTATGAAACCATTGGCCAAAAACAATGTTCTTGTCACAGTTGATAGTAGGCCAGGTGTGGCTATTGTGAGCTCCGCTAACAAAGAAGGACACAGAGCCACACCATCCAAGCAGCTAAAGCTGGATTTTTCTGCTCAAGCTTCACAAAAACTTGTGACACAGACTGAACTGAATGGAGTGATAGGCAGGCATGTTTTTGTGTTCCTGTTATTAACGGTTTACTCAGACTCCTTCAGAGCCATCATTCTACTCTATGCAACTGGCTTAGAAAAAAAGTCAAACAACTGAAATCAATATAACAAAGCTGGGCCGAACTAAAATGCGTACATCTGAAATAAAAATCAAACAAAAGGCCTATTCCAACCTCCCACCATAACGTTTAACAGCTATAATCTGGAACCACACAGAAGCAGCTCAGAGCAGAGATGCCAGGTGTCAAGACAGCGTGAACTCTGCTGGTTTGCTCCTTATATTGGTGGCTCAGGATGCTGATTGGTTAGCTGTGGTGCTCAGGAACCAGTCAACAGCATGCTCAGCCTGCACAGGTGGAGCTCAATCAGGTAGTTATCACCTGCAGGGGAGGGGAGACGGAACACAGAGAACAGCAGGAAGAAACACAAACTGACCCTGGCCCCTCTGGCTTGTAACACCCCCACGCATGTAAGTCCAAACAACAGGTTTGGAACTACATTATATATTAACTATGACTACATAGAATGAGCCAAAGCATCAGCAAGAACATTTTCAGACCCCTTTTTATGACAGATCTTAAGTCCTGAACTATCAAGGAGAGGAACACAAGAGGATTGTGGTCTGTGAAGACCTCAATAGGCCGATTGCTTGACCCCAGGTAAACCTCAAAGTGTTGTAGGGCAAACAGTGCAAGAGCTTCCTTTTCAATGGTAGAATACTTCACTTGTTGTTCCATAAACTTGCGTGGACAGTAACTCAAAGGATGGTCGATGCCCTGGTTGTCTTCTTGCAGGTGTTAAGGTTTGTGTTTTGGACTAGAGAGGCAGGAGCGGAGAACAGGCCGAGGTTTGGTAAAAAGTCTTTAATGAAAAACAACAATGAAGAAATTCAGGTGGAGATGACTGGAGGCAGGCTGGCTGGCTGTTGGAATGATGAACTGGTTGAGCTGGCTGCGGTGGTGGTTGGAGACCAGAAAAAACTGGAGCGGTGAGAAAAGAACACATATAAGACCACAAAGGAAAACACGTGGACACGTAGCAAAAAACACGTGGGAGCTAGATTCACCATAAGAGGCGGAATAATCTGGCACAGGAGTGGAGTCAGGGCCAAGTTTATGCAGGAAGTGGATGATTGCAATTAGAAACCGTTGTGCCTCATCTGCCAGGGCTCAGGGCGGAGTGAGAGTCGCACCAGCCACGCCTCCAGCCATAGACACTGAAAAAAGGACAGGAACGAAAAAAAGACACAAATCCAACCAAAGCAAAACACAAAGAACCAGACCAGTGGCCTGTACTACGAAGCAAGGTAACTGGCTTATAAGTTCAGGAGGAGCTTTGTGATGTCGGGGGTAACTTCCTAATTAACCCGTAATACGAAGGTGGATAGGTTTTACTCAAGGTGTGTTATCATGACAATTTACGCTGCATCTCTAAACTGCTTGGAGCAGTTTATGTTCGTGGTTAACTCAAGGTTAGTCTGTGGAAGCCCCACCCCTCCGCTACAAATGGCTGAAGAAAATGATTTGACATTTGGAAGAGCCAGTCGATATCGGCGCATAGATTATGATTGTCTCAGTCGGCAGGGTGACGGTGTTCAGAGACCGGAGCTCACCCCGATGATGTTCTCTATGACAGATATGGATTTTAGTGTCTCTGCCGGCTTCTGGGTCCGGACGTCTCCGCAGCCAGTGGGCGGAGTAAAGCCTCACTGTAGGACACACAGTGTATAAGTGTAGGCTACGCAACACATCTGTACTCAGTGTTAATGATAGGGACTATTAACACACACTTTGTTAGAATATAAGTACATTTGTTGCAGCTGAAACGACTGTTAGAATGACGTTCTTGTTAACAGCAGCTTTACATTCATTCAGATTGGTCTACAGCCGAGGAACTTTAGGAGCAAATCTTTTCTGAATTATCCTCATTAGTTTCACATATTCACATTATTTAGATTTAGACTATTATACGTGTCCTGACATCCCAATTATATAAGTCCAGAAGACAATTAGGACACATGAACACTGAGCTAATGAATTAACCGTGTCTGCAGTCACAGTAAATTCTTTAGACTCTCCATATCCTGACATTATCAAAGTGCTGTCTTCTGGTGAAAATCACAGAGCACGAATCATCACACAGAAACTGTGTTTGCGCTGCTGAACACGCCTCTTTTACACGAATGCACACAGACTAAGATTAAGTTAACATGGACTCAACAAATCAACATCTTAATCAGCGTCGTAGCACCGATTAACTCCAGCTGAGGCAGCCAGAGTTTGTCAACCCTGACTTACTTTGATAACCCAGAGTTAAATCGGAGTAGGTTAAACTCGCTTCGTAGTACAGCCCTCATGACAGCAGGAGAACAACTCCTACTCCCATCCCACTGGCATCACCTTCAAGCTTGAAGGGCAAGGGAAAATCTGGGGCAGACAGAACAGGAGCACAACACAGTATACCCTTGAGGTTCTCAAAAGACTGTTGGCACTCACTTGACCAGACAAAGGGCTTCAAAGGACTTGTTAAAGTGGTCAGTGGGGCTGCTACAGTGGAAAAGTTCTTGCAAAAGTGGCGATAGTACCCAATCATTCCCAGGAACCGGTGCAGCTTTCTCTTGGTGGTGGATTCAGGAAATGCAGCAATGGCAGTTGTCTTAACCTCTGTAGGACACACCTGTTCTTGACCAACCTGCTGACCATGATAAAGGACAGTGCCTTTGCCAAACTCACATTTGGCAATGTTTAAGGTCAGAAACACAACTGAAAGGCGCCTCGAAACTTCTCTTAAGGCACCCAAGTGACTAATCGAGTTTGCAGAATACACAACAATATCATTCAGATAGGCCCTGCAATTTGGAACACCTCCCAAGACCTTATTTACCAGCCTCTGAAAAGTAGCCGGGGAGTTATACATCCCAAAGGGCATATAGCATACCGCAGGAAACTATCTGGGGTCACAGCAGCTGAAATGTCAGAAGCACGTGGGGTTAAAGGAACTTGCCAATAACCCCTTAGCATATCCAGTTTACTGACATATTTTGCAGGTTCAATTTCATCAATGAAGTGATCAGTGAGGGGTAATGGATGTGCATCTGTAAGTTACTGTGTTTACCTTGTGGTACTTTATACAGAACCTTGGACGTCCATCAGACTTTATGTCAAGGAGACAAGGGGAACTCCATGGACTAGAACTCGGTACTGCAAATCCATTTTTCATAGTCAGTCTCTTTATTCATGACTTATCTCTTGGTTGGTGTGTTACAGTTAATGTTAGTGTATTTCTGGGTTTAAGTGCAAATTCAAGGTGTTTGGTATTTATGTTCTGTCACTTTAAGAGCTGCAGAAGGTGAGTCATGGGTAGTGACATCACGTGACCAGTCAGGAAGTAAGTTGTGGCAGCATGTTGGTTTCTATCCAGTTGGGTTTGAATAGACATTTGTGCCCTCTGATCGCATTTCAGGTATAGACCATTAATATCTTTATTTGCAGAAGACTATTTTTAAGTTTATGTTTTGTTTCATTCAGTTTGAGCCTATGATCGCTTGTTGTCAGCGCATAGGTTTAAGCTAAGGAACAAATGCAATTACTTTATTTAAATAGATATTGGATTTTATTTATAGTTAAAAACAGAAAAATCATGTTACAACTGAATGTTTATATTTTGTAAGTATTTTCATATTATGGCAGCACAGAGCTGATTATGTTTTTGTATTTTTTTTGTTTCACACTTTTTATGAACCATTAGACCTGTGGACAGAGAGATAAACCACAGACATAAACCACACATATATTGAGAACAGAACAGCTGGAGTAATGGGGCATTAGTGTTTTAGTATTAGTATTTTTTTTTTTAACCTGTTCTGTTACAGCAAATTGAGCAAATAGTGCGATGTTCTAGATGCCCAGTCGTGCCACACAGTTTTGATCTGCTACAGGGAAGTCTGAGATACTTCTCCCATAGTATGATTTATATTTTTATTTTTGGTTTGTGTGATGACCGGACCAGAACAGGAGGGAAAAGGACAGAGATAAAGAATAAAGAGAGGGGGATGTGAGGACAAGAGGGGGATGTGAGGACAGAAGACAAGAGACAAGCGAGAACGTAACAACAACAATCAACAACAACAACAACAAAAACCATCACTACCATACTAACAATTACAATGGTGACAAAAGAACAGCAACAGATGACAAAACAGCTTGAAAATTCTCAGTAAATACCTACCGAGGTATGGGTTCTGAAACAATGATGTAATAGTTAATGTGACGAAAGTGCAATAGAAAAAACAAACTAAAACAAACAAACAAGCAGCTATAGGAAAAGACAGGATTGCAGTGCTTCTAAAGCCAATAGTGCCAAGGGTGTGTATGTGTGTGCATGTATGTATGTCTGTGTGCATGTGTGAGTGTTTTGTGTTTGCCCTGTAGCGCAGAGAGTTAGTGGGAGTCCCAGACACGCCCCCATCGCCCTGCCCCAGAGCCGATCACACGTAGCCTCCCAGCTCCTCCCACCCATCCAATTTAAAAAAGAGAGGATAAAGTAGAATAAAATAAAATCTAAAAAAAAAGGTAATAATGATACATATAATAATAATAATAATAACAATAATAATAATAATAATAAATTAAGAAAATAAAATGAAATACAATACTAATAATAATAACAATGGCAATGACTAATAAATAAAAATGAATAAATAAATAAAAATAAAATACGATGTGTGTTGCACCACACATCACCAACTCATCCTCATCACTAGTATCAGAAGAGCTCAGCTTTGAAATTGAAGCCATGGGTGAGAGAACAGTTTTCATATCATGGACTGAGGGTGATTCATTTTGATACTCAGGGGTGTGGTACAGCTACAGTATGTTGACATGGCACACCTTGGCCTGCAGTCAGGGGTTTTGATGACTTTTTGATGTCTGATTGGTTTCGCTGAGCTTCTTCTCTACAACAGAAGGACCTGAAAACTTAGCAACAAGAAAAGAACAACAGGCACAATAATCAATACTTGGTCACCTGTCTGAAACAAGTGGGCAACTGCTCTCAGGTCATAGTGTTGCTTCATCTTCACTTGGGAGGAGATCAGAGCATCTCTAGCTAATGAACAGGCTTGCTGAAGGTGATCCTTGAGCTTGGTGACATACTCAGGAATACTGCTTACTCTTTTCTCTGGCATGACTGGATGCTTTTTAAGAACTTTCAAAGGTCCCCTAACATCATGTCCAAACAATAGGTTTAGGCAGGACTGGAACCTAGCCACTCTTGTACAGCTTCGTGGGCAGCAAACAGAACAAGTGGAACCCCATCATTCCAATCCTTCTGTGAGTCATTGCAGAGTTTAAGCAACATAGACTTCATGGTTTGGTGAAACCTCTCTAGTGCTCCCTGGCTTTCAGGAAGGTAAGAACTGGATGTTACATCTGTGATGCCCAATGTTTTAAGCACCTGGTCAAAAAGGTTAAGACTTGAATTTGGTGCCCGGATCGGTTTGAACCACCTTTGGCCGACCAAACATCGAAAAGAATTTTACCAGAGCCTTGGTGATGACTGTGACTTTCCGTAGCAGAATGGCCTCTGGGAATCTAGTGGAAGCACACATGAATGTTAATATGACCCAGAATGCAGCAGCACGTCTGGTTTCCAACCAGCACGTGTCACACCGCTGTTCAGATCGCTCCACTGGCTCCCAGCTGCTGCTGCATCAAATTCAAAGCTCTTACACTTGCCTACAAAACCACAACAAAAACAGCTCCGTCCTACCTGAACACCCTGATTCAGGTCTACACTCCGTCCCGCTCACTACGCTCGACCAATGAAAGGCACCTGATACAACCACCTGAAAAGGGCCCGAGGTCAATAGCTAGACTCTTCTCCTCTGTGGTTCCCCGGTGGTGGAACGAGTTACCAAACTCTGTTCGATCTGCAGAGTCACTTTCAGTCTTTAAGAAAAGACTAAAGACCCAGCTCTTCACTGAACACCTTGGACCTTGATAAACTCCTATGAAATGAACACATACACACACACACACACACACACACAAATGTGGTCTAATTGTATGTTGTAATGTATGCCCTCCTCACTGCCTGTAGGCAGGCCCTATCTAACTTGAACCTTGACTTTTTTGGCACTTATCCAGGTTGTTTTCTCCTGACTAGCTCCTTGCTTGTGTTGTATTTACTCTCAGATGGACGTCGCTTTGGACAAAGCGTCTGCTAAATGAAATTGTAGAATTGTAGAATGAATAGAAACTGATTCCCAGCTTTAGTCTTTGGTACTGGTCCCACACAATCACTTTTTCAAACAACTCCCCCATTACTGGAATGGGACAGAGAGGAGCGGGAGGGAGCACTTGATTTGGTTTTCCCACTACTTGACAAACATGACAAGCATGGCAAATGAAATGAAGGCTTTCAGACAGGCATCAAGTTCATCAGCTTTTTGGGACAACTCAGTGCCTGGAAGTGACACATTCTTAATCAGAAGCTGCTGCTTGAGCTTCAGAGAAAGACAGTCTGCAATAATGTGACCTTTCTTATGACCATAGAAGACTCCTGATCACCACGAGGAGGAGACTGTGCCTCCCTGAAGGAGGATGGACAGGACCAGGTCTCACAGGGCATGACAGTGCAGCTCTGTCTGGACAGGAAGGCACAAACACATTTGTATGGGTGAGAAGACAGATCTTCACTGAGACTAAGGCTGAACAGAAATGAAGCCACAGAACTAAGACATGACATGACAGCAGAGACAGGGAACTAAGAGCGAGACAATGAGATAAGACAGAAGGAGGCACAGGGGCTCAGAACAGAAACTAAGACTCAACAGACCACACACACACACGTGGCTGACAGAGGTGTGCTAGGACAAAGACAGACAGGACTGAAACATGGACAGGACAGGACAGGACCGAACTAAGCTGAGTTTGAACAGAAACTGAGGCTCAAGAGGAATGTGGCAGGCAGGAAGGTGGAAAGCAGAATGTGACACTGTTGTGATTTCTCTCTCTTATCACCTATCTTTTATTGGATGTGCATGAAAACGACAAGTAGTCAGTGAGCGACACATCATAGTGAATGTCTGCCAGCTTGTCATGTAATACAGCCTCTAATGATCTCTGTAGTCTGACCAGTGAATATTCAGTTTGAAAAGAACTATACAGTATGTAACCCAGTTGTCACTGACTTTAATTGAATTTCAACTTCGCTGCAGATTTTTCCTGTATCCTGTTTTGTTATCATATGTGAAAAAAGCTTGAATTTAAATGACAACTTTTTCAGCAAAGTAGGGTAAGTTTGAGATTTCATCTGGGTGCTCTGATTCTAATCTACAATCTAAAATGCATGATGCATTTCAGATAGATTCACCAAAGATATGCAGGCTTATGTTAATACAGTGTGTGTGTGTGTCTGTGTGTAATGGGGATTCAAAGCACACTATTATGTGATTTCACGTCAGAGATGAACTGGTTATAAACATGATTAAACCTTTTTACATGATGCTGTGCACACGGAGATGAAGGGCTAAAGGTATTATTGTTGCTACACAGCATGTACTACTCTCTCTCTCTCGCTCTCTCTAAGCTGTAGCACACTACAACAGCTGGTGTCCTCTCAGCATATCTTCACATACTGAGTAGCCAGTCTGCTGTTGTTTGCAGTATTATCATCATCTTACACACCACAAACACAACTAACAACTCTTTGAAGGGCTTGTTTGGATTTTGCATGGATGTTTCATTCGGCTACAAGAGGCAGTGAAGTCTGTTGGCTCTGTGCAGAATAAGGTAAAAAAAATATATTGAATTGCAAAATGAGCTGAAATGAAATAGAACAAATATTTGAACAAAAGTCAGTCTCAGTATATTATTTGATAATTTTGCTAGCCGTGGATTAGACATCCTCCATTTACACTATTCTTACGATATATATATATTTTTGCAATATGTGCTGACTTAAAATTACAATTTTCTAACATTTGCTAACTCACATTTCATTATGCTAAGTTCACCTGTCCAAAACACAATCCTCTTTATCAACATGAAACTCTGCATAACAGTAAATCTAAATGCACTAGTGCATCCGAAACACTAGATATGAACCTCAGAATCAACTATTGTACCAGAACACTGACATCATTTGTCTCCCACAGGGACACTTTGGCACTAATTACATAATGACCTAAAGCATTAACAAACAGCTTATAATATGTATCATTTTTGTCTTTGAAGAACCTTGTATATAATTTTTTAGTATACTATAAATTAAGTATAAATATATAAGTATAAATTAAGATTCCATTACAACAGAAAGGTCACTTCTTCATTGTGTAGATTGTGCTTCTTTACAGTATTTGTCACAGACGTAAATTAGAAATGTTGCCACATTCTTCAGTCAGCTTTAGTAGCCATTTGATTTTCATTGTTTTCCATTTTCACATAGTATAATTCCAAGTGCACAAAATGAAACAAGTAATTTTTGTATAATTTTTTGTACATAATTATACATACATTATACATAATATACATAATTACTGTATACATCTTTAGGATAGAGACAAATATAGAACATTCTCATCAAATGATCTTAAAACAATAATCCGCTGCTCATATGTATACATCCTACAACATCCTGCCTCCTGCTCATATTGGCTGTGAAGAGATCACCTACTGTTTTTAAAATGCACAGTGTAAGTGGCAGAACAAAGCCACAGTTCTGGTTTGGTTTGAACTTAAAATGAGGGGTCAGTGTCCTGAGTAAGTCAAATCAACTCACCTACAACAGCTTCTTTGGGTTAAAATTCCCTCTGAGCAATTTACAGATGAGCAACTTTTCATAGGATTGAATGGGGGACCATCAGTAGGTCTTTCAATGTATCCATTATTAATAGCTGAACAAATCTTACTGCACAGACACAACTACAAAAAAACCCATATAAATCAAGCACAGTCAAACATGAGAATTGATCATAAAACAGGGAATTTCCCGCAGTGTACGATAAACAGTGTAATCACAACTATAAAGACCCAGCCATTGTGCGTGGGATATGTGGGCATATATGGGAATGTGTGTTTATACAGAAAAAAATTAGAGCAGTTGTATATGGGATTAGTTGAGAGAACAGCTTAAGAGCGAATGATGAGCCCATGTGTTAGTGTTGTATGTGTACATGCTTTGGGTTCAATACTGTTCCTATTCACAAATGAAGATTAAAGGTTTACCCTTTGCATAGAACATAATCTGTGTTCAAATAAATGGAAGCACTGACATGAAATCCTTCGCCATTTGGGTCACATATTTAACATTAAAGGGGTAGGACAGTTGTAGTGGCTTATCCTTACAGCTAGATTAATTGCTCATAAATCCTCTTTGTTGAGATGCAATAAAAGAATCAGCAAGAGACCGAGTTTTCAAGCAGCAAAGACTTTATGCCAGCGGAGATACTTTTCAAATGCATACAGGACACATCTGAAGAGCACTGAATCCAACTGATCCATCCCCTAAACATTTCATCAGTCAAGACAATCTACATTATGTCGTCTCTTAATTCATTGTTTTATCTTATTAATCATTTACATAGGCAATAAAATCGGCATTTTTCAATATTCATCCAGGGGTTTTAGGGGATTAATGGGGGGATTTTTATTACTTCATGCTGGAGTTGTAGGGGATTTCCAGAGGGCTCTTTTTCTTTTTTTCTAAGTCTTACTGCTTCCAGACACCAATATACTATGGCTTGTTATATTTCCTAAAATAATAATTTTATTTCAGTTTGAGTAAATATACTTGTGCTCACACTAATTTCACATTGATTACATTCTAAGTGATTTCAACACACACACAGGATTATATTTATTGCATAAATTTCACTCCAGTTTATGTTCCTTCTTAATCACATCCTAGTTACTAAATGATCCAGTCAGAGTATAGTATAGGACCTAAAATATAGTGTAAAGTGCAATGTGCAAAAAAACCCCAACAGAATGAAATCATTAACAACAGCTGTGAAATGTTCCCAAGCCCCTGTAATGATACCCTTTATGTAATCACGTTTCTCAAACTGGTAAACCTAGCCCCATTCTTGTTGTGGATAGTAAGGATTCAAAGAAAACATCAAACATTGTGTGCATACAAATGGAAAATAAAACTACAATTTGTAAAGGGGTTGCCAATGTTAAAATCATTTAATCAGAGTGGAAAGCAAGTGAAAGACATTATCAGTGGGACTGAAGTCAGGTGATAGACTTGGCCATGGAAGTCAGTCATCATTGTCCTGCTGCATTGTCCTAAAATGGATTCCAATATCCATATACAAGTCCTTGACTGAAGTCATTCATCTGGGTAGGAATAGGACACTATCGTCATAGTTACAGAGAATGTCATAGTTATACAACTAAAAGTATCTTGTATTTCTTTAATGATATAATGTATGACTTCTCGACTGTTCTCCATCTGTTTGTGTGCATATACTGTATACTGTGCAGGTATGTAAGCCTCGGGGCATAAATACATGTGTGTTAGCAGCGATGAAGGAACAGGCACTGGTCCACATGCCTTTATCATCAGGCCAGGGCCTGGGTCACCAGACAGCCCTGCACCGAGCCGCGATGGTGGGGAACAGTGTTTCCATGGCTGCTTTAATTCAGGGAGGCTGTGCCGTGGACCTCAAGGACAGAGTGAGTGGTGGACACACAGTACAGCTCACTCTTTCACACACCTACTGGAAAATCCATGTATGCATTCTCATTTTGTGTGATTCATAAAATGATAATAAATAATGGAAATACCTTGTCCAATATCTGTTTCAGGATGGCAACACTGCGCTGCATGAGGCATCTTGGCATGGTTTTTCTCACTGTGTGAAACTGCTGGTCAAGGCAAGAGCTGATGTACACATCAGGAACAAGGTAGGTTAATACTGTTAGTTGTACACTTTATCAAACGTATCAAAACATGGGCCACGATTTTCTGTAACTTTCATGTCCCCATCTTGCTTGCTTTTCAAAGCAGCAATTATACAGTGTTTCACAGAACATTTGAACCTCTGAAGATGAGAATAATCCAAGACAAATGTCACTTTCCTACTATATACTACTGTATTGTATTTTTCCATATTGGACCAGAGCTAATACCTTTACATTAGATTTTCATCGATTGCCTGCACTTGACCAGCACTCAACTGCATGATACTGCTGTGTAGATGATTTTGGATTTGAAATACATTTATGTTTTAATTGGCAAGTAAAGCAAAGCAATAGCAAAAGACTTTTTAGTGACTAGAGCTATCTTTCCATCTCGTAGTCTTTGTTTGGTTGGTAGTTGCAGATGTAAATACAACATTTTGTCTAATCAATTTATCAGTGAAACAAAATGTAATATACAGTATATTACATTTATGCAGAAATTTAGGCTACATTTCAAAATCTTGTGTTAGCTTTATGGAAGGCGCAACAAAAGTTTTCATTATAATATGCTAGCCCATACAATATTAAAACCTCACGCCAATGCAAACTGTAAGCAACTTCATGTGCATGTTTATAGTTACTTACATATGTGTTATTATGTGACAAGAATGGCTATGTGGACCAAAAACATGCCAAATACCACTTTCATCAATGTGGACTGTCTTGCCAAACCCTTCAATAACATTACAAAATAATATTGTTTTTCCTCTTGGAGTTGTGTTGCATTCTCTTGTTGTAGATTATAGAGTAATTCTGTGCCAACTCACCAGATTTCAGAGGAAGTTCGCGACTGACCATGTCAGATTTTGGTCAATAATGTCTTATTCTGATGTCCTTGTAACTAATAATTACTGTGCAAACATTTTAGGCCAATATCTCCACTAGTTTCGGAGATAGCCTACAAACAGCGGCCATGGGCCCATATGTGGTATAAAAACAACTGTTACAATCAAACATCTATAGTTTGATGGCTAATAACTTACGAAGTGTTCACACTAAATGGTTCTTATTTTCACACATGATTCTTTGGTAGAATGAGGCTCTGTACACAGAAGGAGAGCTTTGGATGTGACATTTCTGCAGATTTATGGCATGTCAAATATAGCTTCCTGGAATGCGTGTTTGCCCATGCATTCACTTTTGGCTCTCTGTATCTCCAGATTTAATGACACTAGATGACTGATTCTTTTTAATATGTGAGACATGTTATAGTACTATCAGGAATACATGTTATATCTGTGACAAAATTTATACTTTCTCTTATATAGGCCCCCAAAATGGAAAAAAGCTTACTGAGTCTGTATTTTGATGCTTATAGCAAAAATCAGACAAGGTTTACCAGAAAACAAATTAGATCAGTGAAAAGAGCGACGTATAGGTTTTATGACATGTGAAAAAGCCATTCACAAGGTGACATTACATGCTACATTATTGTTAATTCAGACTCTCTTGACTATATACATATATGTAGTACATTTGTAAATATGATAAATAATTTACACATCTCACAAAAGTCAATTACACAAATTGAATTCTATTTGTGCAAACTTAACATGTCTATTTGAAGCGTTTGAATAACTGATCTGGTGGATCAAGCTTTTAGACATTAATTATTAGTTACAAGGGCATCAAAATAAAAATATGAAGCAAATCTGACATGGTAATTCACATGGTAATTTGGCATGGAATTACCCTGTAGTATGTAAGTATCCACCCCAACAATGTAACATGAATGCCCACTGTAGAGTTGTATTTAGTCTGTATAGTATTCTGTTGATTCAGGCAGGAAACACAGCACTCCATCTGGCCTGTCAGAATGCACATGCTCAGACTGCTCGCCTTCTGCTGCTCGGAGGATCGACACCAGACATTAAAAACAATGTGAGTCTTCCAGCATTCCACACAGCACTGAGCTCTACTCACAGACTAACAAACCATTTAAAAAGCACAACCCCAGTTTCAAAAAAGTTGGGACAATGTAAAACACAAGTAAAACAATGTGATAATTTGCTAATCCTTTTTGCAATACACTCAATTGACAAAAATATGTTTAATGTTTTACCTCATCAGCTTCATTGATTCTAACAGTGTAACAAAAGACTGGGAAAGTTGTGGAATGCTCAAAAAACCAACAAACAAACAACCAATATCTGATTGGTAACAGGTGACAGCATCATGGTTGGGTATAAAGGGGGCCAGGATGGGGCTATGTTCACCACTTTGTCAAACGTATGTATAAAAGATATAACATGGGCTGCTGAACACTTCTTAAAACCGTTATTAAACAAAGTTAAGTTGCAGATGATCACGCTCATTTTTACTTACGTTTTACACAGTATCTCAACTTTTGCGGAATGGGGGTTGTTGTAGACTCTCTGTTAAGTCACTATGACAACATTGAGCTGAAATACCATAGAAATATTGACAGTATAGAATAGTTTCACAATGCACTGGATATATCATTTCCCATGGATTGACTTGATAAAGGTTGAAATGAAGAACTGTGTTTTGATTGCAGATGGGTGACACATGTTTACATGTGGCTGCTCGTTACAACAACATGACCCTGGTGAAGATCCTGTTAAGTGCTCTGTGCCCCTTGACAGAGAAAAACCAGGTTAGTGCTATCAGTTCATCAGTGTTTCAGATACTGCAAGGCACATTTATAGGATATCTCTGCTGTGTGACAACAAACTTTTGTTTTCTTTTTTGTTTGAGGGTTTTGCAAATCATTTAGCCCCTATTTTAAAGACAACATGTCAAAATGAAAAACAAATATATGCTAATTATACATTTGATGCCAACAACACATTTACAAATAATATTTGTACAATTGCAATTGTAAATTACAATTACAAAAGTTGGGTCAGGGAGACATTGACCATTGTGTTGCATCACCTCTTCTTTTAACAACACTCTGGGTAATTCCATGTCAAATCACCAGAAGGCTCCCGAATGAAAATCTCAGATTTGCTTCATAATTTTTTATTTTGATGCCTTTGTAACTAATAATTACTGTGCAAAGTTTTCGGCCAATATCTCCACTGGTTTCTGAGATATTAAGCCTTTAAAAAGGGGACGTGGCCAATCACTTTGGTACAATCAAGCAGCCATAGTTTGATGGCTAATAACTTTTGAACTGTTCACACTAAATGGTTCAGTTTCATTTTCACACATGATTCTTTGATAGACTGAGGCTCTGTACACAGAAGGAGAGCTTTGTATGTGACATATTTGCAGATTTATGGCATGCTAAATATGGCTTCCTGGAATGCGTGTTTGTCCATGGTAGCTCTTTTGGCTCTCTGTATCTCCAGATTTAATGACACCAGATGTCTGATTCTTTTTAATGTACAAGGAATGTTATAGTACTATCAGGAAAACTTGTTTTATCTGTGACAAAACTTATACTTTATAGGCAGCTAAATGCCTAAAAAATGGGGGGGAAAAAGCTTGTTATGTCGGTATGTTGAATGCTTATAGCAAAAATCTGACTTACCAGAAAACAAATGAGATCAATGAAAAGAGCAATGTCTAATTGACATATGTGCCATACATGAAGCTGGTGCTGTGAAGAAAAAGATTTAATTAAGACTGTTGAATATAGAAGGTTTTATGACTTGTGAAAATGCAATTCACAAGGTTCCATCACATGCTACAGTTATTAATTCAGATTCTCTTGACTACACACATATGTAGTGTATTTGTAAATATGACAAATGATTTATAAATAATTGTAAATGTAAATAATTCTATTTATCTAGACTTTACATGTCTATTTGAAGCATTTGAATAACTGGTCAGTTTCTTTCGCCACACCAGACAGAAGTACATATCGTCACCAGTTCATGTGACTGGTGCATCTATGATCTTTATGATGTGATTCAGTGGAACCCAACAGATATCTTCTCTTCTGAGCCAGCTGTAAGACTTTGCAGGACCATGAGGCTGCATAAATAGTACTCGCACATGTTCCTCCTCCGATATTGCAGAGATACTACCAATCCACCATAGCTGGACAGACAAACATGCAACATATTGATTTCAATATCTTTGCCACTTTCTAGGGCCATTTTTAATCCTGACTTGTTGCAGATGGGACTGGTGAAGTTATTCTTAACACAACAGCGTTACATTCATACAGGTAGCCCTATAGCTGAGGTGCTTTGGGAAGTAGATCTTAATTCATTAACAGTGATTAACGGGTCGGTTTCCCAGATTGGTCAAATGTGTAAGCTACAATTGAATTATCCTAATTGTTTTCACATATTTATATAGAATTTTATGTGTCCTGACATCTCAATCATATTACAAATTAAAGAAGAGCCTGTAAGACAAATTAGAGACAAGAAAACTGTGCTGATGAATTTACTCTGTGGGCCAGTGTGCTGCCGACAAACCTCCCGGGCTTTGTTGGCCGCCATGGAGTTTGGTTTAGCTGTCAACGTTTCTTGCAAAGAGGAAACTGTATATAAACATGATGCAGATAGGCCGGCAACTTCTACTGGACCCAAGCCCATTTACAATGGACTGAGGTGAAGCTGAAAACTGTAAAAATAATACTGCTCCACTAAGAACTGCTCCATTTTATTACAAGTAAAAATGTATCTATTATTTTTTTATGATTGGATGCTTTCTTTGTTATATTTGTTGAATTGTTTGCTTGCTTCTTGAACAATATATGTATTGCTGCATGTTCGCTTGACCAACTGCACTGAAATAAATAACCATATTACACAGTTTTATATATTATACATTAATATTCCTGGGAAAATGCTGAAATGAAATGTTATCAGAATAGAAACTGCTGTCAAGGAAACAAACACACAAACATTGCAGTAGGTGTATGTGTTTGTCTGTAGGGAGGGGACACAGCACTGCATGTGGCTGCTGCTCTTAACCATAAGAGGACAGTTCAGCTCTTACTGGAGGCCGGGACTGATGGGACAATCAGAAACAATGTAAGTTCCTGCTCTAGCCTTTGTTATGGATAAAACTGTGAATAAAGTGTGTTAGAGGTGGACCAAACTCAGAAGAATAGATGCTTGGAGCCAGAGGGTTGAACACCAGTATAAAGGCAGAACCAAGCGGCAACCTCTCGCATTGAAAATTGAAGCCAGCACTGAAGTGCAAAAAAAAGCTGCACTTCCTCTAATGAACACTGGGGGCGGATCCAAAAGGGAGTTAATTACATTTGATGCCCCTGTTAAAATGTCCACTGAACTGCGGCTGTCTCTCTGGTGTTTTTGCTTCTCTGATTTTTCATGTAAATACTGGATGAATGACACAGCTTGCTGTAATTGTACTAATAGGCTGTCTAACAAATAGTCACTGTAGCTGCCGCCAGCGATGTGATGTTTTCATTTCTCAGCGTGTTTGTTGTGGTGTTTGTGGAGCTGCTTGTTGGCTGGAATTTGACTCTGTTGCTGTGTTGACTGTCTTTGTCTCGGGTCAAGGACGTGTTTCTCTGGGGAGAGATAAAGGAGGTTGAGCTAAGCTAACGATGATAACGAGAGCGTCTGGTGGCCTCAGTTATTAAACCTGCTGAAGTCAAAACATAACAAGTGTTAAATTTACGGTGCTAATACTTTTGAATCTGTGTGAGGTTGGAAAATAAAGACCCTCCATGTTTGTTCAATAATGTTATGTAATCTTAAACTGAACTGTGTGTAACTACAATAAAGTTCCTTTAACTTTAAAATATGAATGTATCATTTCTGGATGTTTCCAGAAATAAAGTTAACCCAGACATTGTTATTGGTTATGCTGGAGTTGTTTATTGCAGCTTGACAGTAACATGAAATTTGATGGCCCACAAACTCTAACATTGTTTACATTTATTTATTATATAATTGCTAAAACAGAAATTTTAAGTTTATTATACTCCAGAAACTGACTGATTGTGATCAGGAGAAGGATGAAATGTTGACATGTAACGTTACGCCGGCTTATTACAGTACTGTAAACGGTGCCACAGCTACGGTGCCAAAGTACCATTTTTCAGAGTATTAGACGTACTTTTGCTGAACAAAAGTACGTCTAATACTACTACTCTACCGTCTCTCCCTGGAGAAACTCGTCCTGGACACAAGACACAGCAGCACAGTCAAACTCTAGTAGGGATGAGCTGATGAACAAGGAATACATGTAACATTGTCTAAATTAGGGATGAGCCGGATACTCGTCTGAAATGAGTATATAGTACGGATAAAGCATTTTTGACGAATACGAGTATGATACGAGTAAAACTCGTCAATATCCATGCTCGTGCTGAAGGAAAATCCTCCTTGGGTAACGGACTGTCTTCACGCTCTGTGATTGGCCAGTCACACACAGCGCCCGTCCCTCCCTAAAATTATAATGTTTTGAAACATAAAACATTATAATTTTAGTGTAGAGTCTGTCATCTTCATTCATTTTTTTTCGCGCTCATCACTCTCGTCTTCTGCTTCCTGTTTACGGTCCGTCTGTAAACATGACAGGCGGTGCATTATATTAACGGCAATTAGTTCCGCCTTGGTAACAAAGATATAAATAAAGTTAGAACAAAAAAGGATATAACTGACAATGAGAGACAGTTACAATGACCATCATGTGTTAAATTGGCAGTGGCCCCTTGAAAACACCTTTCTGAAAAAGGAATATTACAAAATTACATTACTGTTTTGCAATGGCTCATATAAAATGTCAGTGTTTTGTTTTCCTTTTCTTCCCCTTCATTACATATATATATTCCAGGCAGGTAAAACAGCCCTTGACAAGGCAAGAGATAACAACCACAAGGATGTGGCATTTCTCCTGGCTAGAGCTCCTCAGGTTGGTATCTGCATTATAAATTTAACTTAGATTTTAGTACATATTCTTGTATTACATAGACACTTTAAATTAAAACAGTGAGATGTTCGGTGTCAAGAATGTGATTTATATATATATTAGCTTCAAAATGATGACTAATAACAGTTTGAATTGCATTTGAAAACACTAAAACTAACATAACGTAGTAATTACATTACATTCATTTTACTTATTACAATTAGTGTCCTCAATCATGAGGCTAAAACCCTAACATTGCAACGGTCATGCAAGTACACCAACTTCGTCAAATATGCTGAACAGCTTCTAGTGCTGGTACTAGTAATAGGAGATATATCTTATGAGCCAAGGTGCAGTCTCAACATATGAGATTTAGTCTGCAACCAAAGTAGTATGATTTTCTACTATCCTAATGTCAATGGGGACCTCCTTCCACCGTTGTGAAGTCAGTAAACAGTTGTTATTTTGTTGAGTGTTAGCTGGGCTTCTCTTGGAGTTAGGGAGTAGTAAGCTGATTGGCAGTAGCACAGTGGAGTGGATGGGCTGGGGTGTATAAGTTGACTATGTCCTAGATGTGGGATGGATTGCACAGGCACATCACAAGTGGTCATGCAGTGGCACACCCACATTCCTTGGATGAGCTAACCTTAGTAAATAATTGTACCTGTCTTTAGGTACATTGCTTCATGCGAGGAAGAACAATAAGGAAACGAAGAGAAAGACTGACAGCTGAGCGCAGGACCCAGTCTGTCACCAGAGTAGAAATTCTACCAAACAATGTAAGAATAACAGAACCAGTAATTCCTTATAGCATGTGGACATCAGAGCATGGGCCTCATGAGCTCTTGGGAGAATTCTTCCCGTTGAGATCGTAATATTACGTCAAATACTCAGAGATCATAAAATCATCCTAGCATTTGCTCTACTTGTTTCATTGATTACAATTTTCATTTGCCATTTTTAATGAATTTCATGCTGAAGCTCTTGTCTGTGTTACCTGAGCAGGACTGTTGTTCTGTGGTGGAGGAAACCCCTAGTAGTGAAAAAATGGACAGCCGAACTGCCATCCAAATGGGTCTTCACCAGCAGCAGCAGCAGCAGCAGCATTATCACAAGGCCCCAGCCAACATCAGCAGTCCATACAGCCACCACAAGAGGAGGAGAGCCAAGGAACAGGTAGGCCAATGTGGTGTACAAAAATCCATCAGGAAGCAAAGGCTCCCCATCACTTGGTCCAAATTCTAACTTTTCCAAAGGAGTTTAACTGTTCAAAATTCTTCAAGTTGAGATGTAGAGAAATAATCAGCAGGAGTTAGAAATGTGGAGAGCAAAGACTTTTATGCCGGCAAAAAAAGGAGAGAGTTCAACATGCACACAGGATACACATGGACAACTCTGAAGTATACTGGCTTGAGCATTAGATTATACCCACTGTCTTTCCATGCCTGTTGTCCATCCCCCAAACATCAGGGAGTGACAGGCGTAGGCCGGCATAGAGTGAGCAGGCTATGATGCACATTACAGTCCGTCATACATCATTAAATCAGCATCATCGCATTATCCCTCATGCAGGAGTACCAGGGAATTTTCAGAGGGACCTTTTACTGATCCCAGACACCACTATTTTCTCATTACTGCTTGTTATATTTCATAAAATAATAATTTTATATCAATTTATGTTAATGTTATCAGTTTTCACACTGCATATATCATTCTAATACATCATATCCTAGTTACTAGATGATTAACAGACATGTATCATAAATCACAACATAGTTCTACACAGCTAGATGCATAAATGATTCAGAATAGATATGTCTTTTCATTACAACACCATCACGCTCAGTCATATTATATCGATTCTTTAAAACAGGTACAGGTTTTAAATCACAACACATCCTATATGTATGCCAGTATGTGTCAGCTGTTCCTCATTGCAATTACTTGCAGCAAGCAATTCTTCATTGCACACGCATGTGGGAATAGTAAACAAAGCAATGTTAATTTGAACAAAACAATCATAAAATAAAGCACAAGCTAAACTGTTCATATCAAGAGTAGCTGTCATGGTATTGGGAACAGAACCTCTTTCCCAGGAGAGTACAACCTTCCTTAACTCTATTGATGACATGTTTGCAATGAGCACAATAATCATAAGAGATTAATTGGCGGTATTCATATTGATTAGCGTTATCCTGACACAGATATAATGCATTCTTTTTCTTGTTCAGCACAAATATTTCTAAGAAAATTACACAACACCAACAACAGACACCAGGAGAAGTATGCTCAGCTAGTACACAGGGCATGTATTCATGTGGCATTTGGGACTGTTTACAGGTAAAAACAGCACTGAGTTACAGTAGTTCTGAGCACACTGCAGTCACACTTGCATTACCTGACAGGCTTTCCACCGTTCCATTAATGCTTTGGATGCTAGCTGTCGAACATCCAGCCATCATTCATTCATTCATTCATACAGGTGTATAGGTGAGCCATTACATATTGTCATTTCAATAAACTAATTTCCAATGCTTCATTGGAAATTAGTTTATTGAAAGTCATTGGGTAACTGACTGTCTTCGCGCTCTGTGATTGGCCAGTCACACACAGCGCCCGCCCCTCCCTACACAGACACGTCTCTGCACGTCTCTCCCAACATACACGGTCGTAATGTGAACAGAAACTTAACGTACCTCGTGGGCTGCTTGTAACGGGGCTCATAATAAACTGCTTATGAAGGTATGATTTGAAATACAGTTTTTTAGAGATTTACCAGACACATTAGGTGTAGTTGCACAAAGTATCGGTATTGGATCGGTATCGCTGATACCAGCCTGAATTTTACTCAGTATTGGATCGGAAAGGAAATCAGTGGTATGGAACATCACTAATTGGGGGTGCTGGCATTGGTTGTCTGGTAAGAGGCTCCTGTTGAATCCCTTGTTGGAAGGCTGGCGATTAGCCCAGGAAGTTAGAGTAAGCTGCAGAATTAATGGACACTTGAATGGTGTGAGAGAGTTCAGAAGTCATAAGTTGGAAATGGTGCATAGGAAAAGAGCACGTTTCCGACTCAATGGCTAGCCTCACCAGTGCCCTCTGGACGAGTGGTGATTCTCATCTTCCTGGACAGTTGGATACAAAATGACCACCCAGCCAGTAGTTCCTGTCATGCTATCTGTTTTTAAAATGTACGTGAGTCTGCCTGTATCCTTAATTAGAATGGAATATCAGCAACTGTCTCACTTTCTCCTTATTGACTATTTAGCTTACTATAATTGGCAAGAAATCAGCCTTCTGTTCCCTGTCTCCAGCCTGTCTCCGTGGAGGTTTGGTATTCCTAGTGCTAACAGTGTAGTGTGAGCTTATTTGTAGTCATCTGACATGTGGTTTCCTTTGGCACAGAGGCTCTCTCTCTGTTGTCTTACCTATCACTCTGAGAGTTTGTCGTATACCTACCCGTTTACTTTGATTTCTGCAAATAAATGTGATTACCAACCTATTCCTGGTTTCTGTAAGTTGCAATTGAGTGCAACCATTCCCTGTGATACCAGATGAATAAGTGGGTGTGGCTTGTCTGAAAACAAGAGGCAGTGTCATGGAAAAAAAACGGCATAATGAATAATCAGGGAAGACTCATGACTATGTTTTGTAATCTGCCACTTTTACTCCTTTGTAGGCTATGAGTGATGATGATCTGAGAAAAGGCAATGACATTGACAAGGAGCTGCTCTATGGTGATGGAGAAGATAGTTCTGGTCAGCTTTACACACTGTACCGTGACAAAGATGGCAACATTAGACAGGTAACTGATGAAATGTTTTTGGGGTTTTTTTAAATACAAACTTTTTTGTAAAGCAGTGGTTATGCTCAGAGCTTAATTTATAAATCAGAAGGTGACAGAGCATTGAGAGGGTAAAACTGTCATTCAACCCACAGTCAGGTCCATAAATCTTTGAACATGGACAGAGTTTTCAGCATTTCGGCTCTGTACACCACCACAATGACATGAAACAATCAACATGTGCTATAAGTGCAGACTTCCAGCTTTAATTTGAGCGTATTTACATTTAATTAAGGTGAACACTTTATGTGCCCTCCACCTTTTTAAGCAACCAAAAGTAATTGTCAGGTTGAATGAGGACTCAAATGCATCACACAACTTCAGCCAGAAAAGTCTAGTTCCAGGAATGTCAAAAATCCAAACACAAAAACTTCAGCAAAGAGCATGGCATGACAGAGGAGAATAGGAAAGACATGAACGGAACAAAACGACAGGAACACAAACGTGAACATGAAGAGAAGACAACAATCCGACAAGGGCAATCTGACATGAACTGACTTATAAAGACTCCTGATAGGTGATTAGCTGCGGCTGAGAACACAGGTGATAGGATGATGTGGGAGTGGCTGGGAGATGACGTGAGGCAGAGGCGGGGTGAATAGGAAAGAACAGAGACCTGAGATGAGAGTCTATGGCAGGTGAATAGTGTCAGACAGAACTTAGACAAGACAAGGTGTCGCACTCTGCCCTAGAATGAGGGCAACTTGGCCAAAAGCTGACCGGATAAAAGGTCTAAAAATGTGTGTAATTTACTCTCCAAAAGAAAAAGGTAGCAAGACAGTCTGTTGCCAAATTAAAGTCTTTATTGCCCTTTAGGATTAAAACAGAAAGTGGGGGCAAATACTGGAAATAAAAAGTACTACAAAATACTCACAAGACCAAACTAGGTCTACACAGCAGAACAGTCCTTCTCTGACTGGCTGCCCCAGGCAGTGTCAATCCCCCTCTATTTAAAGGATAGGCCCCTCCCACTGGACCATACCATCCTTAAGTGCAAACAACTACAAAATCAATTTAACCACACAAATCATCTGTTATATCTGGGATCATTTCAAATCATTAACAACACATACAGAAAACCAAACATTCCCACAGTGCCCCTTTTAAACATTCACACAACTTAAAATGGTGCAGTAAAAATGGACTGAGCAGGGGTCCTACTAAAAGTTCAGGCACTATAAAAGGCAGCCTGAAACTCTGCTCGGGTCCTTTGGGCCTGCGCAGCTGGATGCACTACGGTAAGAAAAATGAGACACAAAGAAAAGAACAGAATCATGCACAAACAAACCCACCGTCTTTGCCATTTAAATAATAAAAGTTAACTTAAATAACCGTGTGTGTGTATTTGTGAATTGAAAACAGCAGAGGAAACACAGGAAACTTACTGTGGTGTTGTGTACTGTAGTGTGTGCACCCACTAAAGCATCAGTGTGTTCCCTGGTTAACATGCGGTCTGTGAGCTGAGTGTAGGTGTGGTGTTCTAGTTCCAACTGTTAGCAGTGGCAGGGCAAACTGCCACACCAGGGCATGACATGAAAAATTAAGACATGAACTAAGACACAACATGGCAGGACACAACCAGTGCTGAACAAAAACACAGGCAGAGTGAGCATAGAACAAAAAACTAAGGCCGACCAGAACTAACACAAAAACAGAAGCCTGACTGGCAGAACTGTGACGGTAATTGGACAAACTAACCTAGTCATAAATCAAATTGTCACTTTTAATATTTGTTTGCAAATCCTTAGCAGTCGATGACAGCCTGTCAGACATCCCCTGGTGCTGCTCTGCCACGTCTCTGCTGCCGCTGTCTTCACTGCCTGCTTGTTCTTGGGGCATTTTTCCTTCAGTTTTCTATTCAGCAAGTGAAATGCATGTTCAGCTGGATTCAGGTCAGGTGACACTTCAGAATTCATCCTGCTGCTTTGTCAGCAGTCACATAATCAATAAATATAAGAGAATCAGTTGAAGTGCCAGCCATACATGCCCACACCGTTACACCACCAGCACCATGCTTCACTGATGAGGTGGTGCTTTGGATCCTGAGCAGTTCCCTTCCTTCTCCACACTCTTCTCTTCCCATCATTCTGGTACAAGTTGATCTTTGTCTCAACTGTCCATGGGACGTTGTTCCAGAACTGCACAGGCTCTTCTAGATGTTTTTCCTTTTTTTTGGTCAATCTCTAATCTGCCTTTCCTGTTTTTGAGGCTCACCAGTGGTTTGCATCTTGTGGTGAAGCCCCTGTATTCACTCTGGTGAATTCTTCTCTCAATTATTGACTTTGACACAGGGGTGTCAATTGTCCAATTACTTATGGCCCCCTTAAAAAGGTGGAGGGCACATATAAAATGTGTTGTGATTCCCACACCATCCTTATTTGGATGTAAGTGCCCTCAAATTAAAGCTGAAAGTCATTGTTTCATTTCAAATCCATTGTGGTGGTTTACAGCGCTGAAATGCTGAAAATTGTGTCAATGTTCAAACATGTATGGACCTGACTATATCAAAGCCACAACGCTTGGAACACAGTTTGAGAAAATCTTTCTTCCCAATTTTAACATTTTCATTGTGCTGAGCTATGTTGAGCACATCTGCTGGGAAGACAGACCATTAACAGACAGACAGGCAGACAGACAGACAGGCAGGCTGACAGGCAGACAGACAGACAGGCAGGCTGACAGGCAGACAGACAGGCAGGCAGGCAGACAGGCAGGCAGGCAGACAGGCAGACAGACAGACAGACAGGCAGACAGACAGACAGACAGACAGACAGACAGACAGACAGACAGACAGACAGGCAGGCAGGCAGGCAGGCAGACAGACAGACAGGCAGGCAGACAGACAGACAGACAGACAGACAGACAGGCAGACAGACAGACAGACAGACAGGCAGACAGACAGACAGGCAGAGTACTTTATTAATCCCTTTGGGAGGTTCCCTCCGGGAAATTAACATCTCCATCGCTTCTCATATATTGCACTTTACTTTAAAAATATAGAATACAAAGTATAAAATAGAAAAAATAAAATCTAAGAATAGACGCAATAAATTAAGCAATAGAGCTAACAGAAATTTGAATCAAAAATAGACACTTGTAAAAGAAGCGAAGAAAATGAGCATATGTGTATGTGTGTACCTGAGTGTGTACATAGTAATAGCAGCAGTGGATATGGTAATACTAATGGTACTGGTAGTGGTAGAGTGCAATATGGTAATATAATAATATAATATAATATAATACAATATAGTATATAACAGTAGTATAACCTATATAGTATATACAGTGTACATATACAGTGTGTTAACAGGATACTCTGGAATTATTTGTATTAATCATGACTTCTGATAATTCGATTCAGGCACCAGCCAATGGATGCCAATGTAAGCCCCTGCTCAAGAAGCTGGAGGGACAACTGAAAGTCACAAAGAAGGAGTTAAAGCTGCACATCCTGAATATCCAGGAGCAGGTCAACAGTAGACTGTGCAGAATGGACCGCAGGAACAGATACCAGGTCTACTTCTGCTCTCTCTCATCAAAGTTTTTGTAATGGAAAAAGTATCTGGCATCATGCCTAGACACAGTAGCAGCATTGTCAGTTGGTACCAGAACTTCACACCAACATCACACCACAGCATCTACATAAGCACTGCAAAATTTAACTTTACCCATCTCAGAAATTAGAAAGTCCAATCGCAGTACTAAACTGAATTTTAAGTTCCCTTGACATTAAAATTTGATAAGTTACATGCCAGAAAGTTCCAAAATAGTTAAATGTTTGACTGATTCAGGTTTATACTGACAGATTTTTCTGCACTTTGACTTTCACAGATCAAAGTGTTGGACATGCTGAATCAGGAAAGAGCAGCAGCAGAGAGGAAGGACATGATTTACAGGACTGAGCAGAGAATTGCCTGCGGAAGAGAGGAAACCCTGATGACACAGGTATCTGTTACAACTCTTAGCCAACATCGGATTTCACTCCATGCAGGGAACATATGAATAGATCATATTTTATGTTTAGATGTGAAACTGGATCGTAATAACCTAGTACATTCATACACTGACTGTGAGAAAGAAAGTCATACTGACTTGGACACAACTTTCCATTTCCTGTATGAAATATGAATAAAACACCCTAAAGAAAAAAAGAAAAAAAAACAACAACTTGGTAACACTTACTATAATAATGATCAGTTATAAAACATTTCTAATAGAAATTATTAGATAGTTAACTAATCATGAACAAACCACTTACATACATTTCTAAATGATTATTAAATCATTTACAACTTCAGTTACAAAACATTTATAAACTATTAGTAGATATTGAACAAATCATGAATAAACAATTTGCATACATTTGTATATGATTATTAATCCAATTATAACTAAAGTTGCACAACATTCGTATATGATTTATACATTATTAAAAACACTGCATCAGAATTGTTTGTACATGATTTATTCATCAACTAATGTTATTCGATGTGTAGGAAAACATTTTTTGAACGATTTAAGAAAATATTCTTTGATTAACTACATGTATTGAGTTTACCACCGTTTGTTTATTCATGTTTAGTGAATGATTTGTTAGACATTTGTATAAAAAAATCTATAAATCATTTACAGATGTTATTATGTCCCTTAATCTAAAAGGAACCCTATTCATCATTAACAAATATCTATTAATGTTTACTAATGATTTGTGGACTTTTTCATCACATGTATCAAATGTTCTAGACAACTCTGGGATTGAGCCTTCTTTGTGACATCAAACAGTGAGAGAATTAGGAGTATACTAGTGATGTGTGGATTGATACTGAAATATTGATACCTCCAATACCAAATCTTTATGCTCTGAAATCGATTCTCACATCAAAATATTGATATTCTTGTTACTCAAGTCATTTGAGGTAATTTATATCATTAACACTATTCAGACTATGTTACATGTTTTCCTTGTTAATGACATCCATAAGTATTTGACATACTATATTCATATGAGAATAAAGATGCTATGAATGCTATTGCACAGAAATTGCTGTGGTATTTCACGGGAAGGATTTTACATTAATAGTGTACAGCAGAATAATGCAGTCATATCACCACATTATGTTACCACGTTATCCGTGATTTCAATTGAGTTTCATTACAAGCTGGATCCCAAAGTTGTCAACAACATTTATTACATGTGATGCGAAAGTCTGCAAATCTTTAGCAAACATTAATAGATATTCGTTAATGATGAATAGGGTTCACTTTACAGCGTTGAGTAAAAGGTCCACAAATCATTTATAAACTAATAAATTAGCAGGCATATGTAAATAATTAATAGTTTTCACTTTATATTAAAGGACCAAAAATGTTTTCCTACACAATAACATTAGTTGATGATGAATAAACCATGTACAAACAATGCTGATGCAGTGTTTTTAATAATATATAAGTCATATATAAATGTTGTACACATTTAGTTATAACTGGTTTAATAATCATTTAAAAATGTATACAAATGGTTTATTCATGATTAGTTCAATATCTACTAATAGCTTATAAATGTTTGCAAGTTGTAAATGACTTAATAATCATTTACAACTGCACTTGTAAATGATTATTAAATCATTGGTCATAAGTAGTTAACTAGCTACTAATAGCTACTAATAGCTTATAAATGTTTTATAACTGACCAATATTATAAAATGTTACACTTTTGAGAACTAAGATTATTCTTAGAATTGTAAGAGCAAAACCAGAAATTGTTATGTGATAAAAGTTCTCAGAGATGCTATGTTATATAAATATAGTCATTTAAACTCAATCACACAACTCATAGAATGGACTCAAAAGAAGTGAATATTTTAATAAAAAGGTTATTATTAGAAATTGAGATTTAAGTCTCAATGTGTTTTTGGCCATTTTTTGAAGACTGCTTTCTGGTATGACACAAATGGAAGTGACAAATAACAGCTGTTAAATTCTGATGAGTATGTGTCCTACGAGCAATTTTGATCATACAGCAGCTTTGTTTCTTATCTCAAACAGGCAGCAGTGAGTCATGAATTCAAGACTTGGTGTATGTCCCAGCTAAAGGACATGGACATCCACTTTGCAACCAAAGCCCAGTATTACAAACTCCTCCCCTCGGCATCTGTAGAGCTGTCTGTTGCAGACGCTGACCTGGAGTCCCTCCCCTTACTGTCTGTGGTATCTGGAGACAGCAGTGCTTCTCTTGCTACCTATGCCAACATCCTGCCATCTAACTCTACCCACAGTCTTTCAAGAGTGGAGCAGGAGCAGGTGGGGAGCAGGGCATACTTTGAAATGAAAGTGGACAGATCACCAGGTATGTTAGAGAAGAACTTCTATTAGGCAGCCAACACAGACCTTTTTACATGAGTATCAGCATTAATTTATCTCTGTAATGACTGCAACAATACCAACAGGTCAGTGGCACAGCTCACAGTGAGCTGTGACTGAAACCATAAATACATGGTTTCACTGCAGGGAGTAGAGCAGCCAATGAGATCCAACAGGTATCAAGCACAGAAGGAATGGCACAACTTTAGAGGAATAATAACTATTTGTCATGTCAAGTTTTAATGAAAACCTTTTAGTAAGCTGAAGCAGGCTGTGATGTTGGTTGTTTATGGAGATTCAGTCCCGCATGAATTAAAACTTAAACACAGAATCAGAGACAGCATTTCATTTTCATTCATTGTGTACACACATTTTGAAATTAAGCGTAGAAGTTTATTGTTGACCTTGGAAAAATATTCAGAATTATTCTTTATTCATTTTGTGTTCACACCTTTCTTATCAGATGACTATGAGAACACAGCCCTGTTTCCCCTACCTACCAGAACCTCAGGCCTCCGTTTGGACTCTACTGCCCCCCTCTGGCAGCCTTCAGGAATGCAGGACAGTCTCATATCAGCAGTGGTGCCACAGTATGCCAATGACTTCTCAAAAGATGGCAGCAACTCCAGCATGAGTGATCAGGGAACCACACTGAATGAACATCAGGAGCACAGCTGTAACATACAATACAGGAAACACTTTGGAGAGCTGATGAGTGCCTGCAGGCCTTCAGGGATACACACTGAGGGCGCCAGGACACTGGAGTTCTTCATTGACCGTCCCACTGAGCCTACGTTCAACCAGGAAAGGAACAATCTGCATGCTAAGGAGGTGAGTGTACTCATGGATGGGCAGTGAGTGACAGCCTTGGAATGGACCTGGCAATCAAGAAAACTTCTTTAAGCGTTATAGGATAATTCAAGTGTCATTTTTGTAATGTTGGTTATCATTTCCAGCAGTGATAATGAATTTGTACTCATCAAGTTAATAGCAAGAGACGTCTCTAAAATAAGCACACTGTATAAGAGAATGGAAACAAACCCCCTGGAAGAGAAAAAAAAGCCAAATGACAACATTGTTCACATCAATCACACCTTTTCATCCTTCCTCTAATGAAGAATTATTAGCAACATTTCAGGTGTGTTCACTGTCAGTTGCTCTCCAACAAAATAGTTTCGATAATCTGGAACAACTTATTTACAAACTGTAGTGATTTCAGCAATTAACACACTGTGACTGAACATTTTCAAACAGATAAAAACAATGGCCACAACTATAAAAACACGACTTTTTGCAAAAATGTATAGTTCTATTCAAGGAATAGTTCAACATTCTGTGAGAAAAGGTTGTTCTATTTCTCTCTGAGAGCAAGATAGTAGATCAATATCAATCTCAAGCCTGTGTGTGAAATGCAATGCTAATTTCAGGTAATTACCTGACTTCCCTGCTTCTTACTAAGCTTAGCATGCAGACAGGTGAAAGTAGAAAAGAAGATTTACCAACACCTCTAAAGCTCCCACATTGCGTCTTTGTGCACATAAAGAGAAATGTAAAGAATATGAAATGTGGTTTTAGATGGCATTACAGCATGTGCTGGCATTCCTACTTGACAAACCACGTTTGTGTAGGGTTTCAGGCTATAGTTGCCAGTCAGCATGTTCTGTGTGCTCTGTAAGCAAGATGGTACCAAACCTGACAACCTCACAAAGTGATGACTTTATTGCTCTTGGCTGTTGTTTGCTAAGAAATATTACATTGCATTACAGCAATATTGGTAGGTGCCTGTTTTTTTGGCCCAAATCAGGCTAGCTGCCCTGCTTCCAGTCTTTTGGCAAGCTAGGCTAATAACCCCCCTTTTGACATTAGGCTGATATCGATCTTCTAATCTCACTCTCAGAAGGAAAGTAAAAAAGTAAAAGAAAAAAAAAGTATATTTCTCAAAATGTTGAACTTTTCCTTTAAGAACTTCTGTTGTAATTTGGGGGAAAATCTGAATTCTCGCTGACCTTAAAACTTCCACTACAAGTGTGTTGTTGCCTTATTGTGACTATAGGTGACTCAGCGTTTCTTTGAGACTGTGTCCACTCAGATGGAGCATTGGTACTTGAGGAAGGTCATGGAGGTGGAGCAGCAGACGGAGCTCAGAGCCCAGCAAGACAGAAAGGAGCTGCTGCAGCAAATAAGCATGCTGGAGGAGGAGCTTCAGAGGCTGAAGACCAATGAGAATGCAGAAAGCTGATGCAACCCCAACAGTGATTAATACTAAAGGGAGATGTAATGGATGAACTTTCTTACTTTGATTGAACATTTAAAAATTCAGCTTAACTGACAGCAGGCAACAAAAGGAGAAAACGAAAACAAGTCAAAGTATTAATGTATGTGAAGACAACTTGATAAACACATCAGAAGAAGTACATACATAGATGTAATAATTAATACTGTATATACAGTTCATGTATAAACAAAATTATTTGTTAGGTGTTACAAAGGACAGTCATTTTCTAACTAAAGGATTAACAGTTTACATTTGTTATTATTTAATTAACTTATTCTAATAATGTTTGTAATGTGCATAACAGTGCAAACTGAAGGAAGAGGACTTCTAGAGCTTTGCTTACTTGTTTATGAGTAATGTTTGTTGTCTGCTAACAATAACACAAGAAAAAACAGAAGTAAATATAAGTGATATGAATGTTACCTTTATCATCTGCTGCATTATAATATGCTAACATATCATTATGTTGTGTTTGAAATGTAAACAAATTCAACCTTTTCCAGTGTCAACAAAGACCCTTTAAATTCCATAAATGATGTGTTCTTTCTATCCTTACTATCAGTGTCAGTTCTCATGTATTTTAAGGAAAATGTATTAACTTATTTCCAATGGATAGTACTTGGAATATCTGTTCAGAACTGGATGGAGCACCTTGTGGTGTTTGCATTAAAATTTGACATATTATTCTAATCTATTCGATGTTGCCTTTTTTCTTTCTCTCTTTCTTTCTTTTCTTTCTTTTTTTTTATTTTTTTTTTTTAGATTTTTCTTATTGAATTTATTAGTCCAAAAGGCACACCACCAAAGTGAAATAAAAGAGCAGGAACACATACACTGAGCAAAAATATCGGCGACCCATTTGAATTTAGAGTCAGCATTTATTAATTAAAATTTGGATTTAACATTTAGATTGAATACTTTTATTTAACATTTGCTTTTCATTGCCCTGCGACAGACTGGCGACCTGTCCAGGGTGTTTGCTGCCTTCGCCCGAAGTCGGCTGGGATAGGCTTCATCTTGATATGCCACACATGAGAGATGATGGATTATCTCGGCAAAGGAGAAGAGCTCACTAACACAGATTAAGACAGATTTGTGAACAATATTTGAGAGAAAGGCCTTTTGTGTATATAGAAAAAGTCTTAGATCTTTGAGTAAACGTTAAAAAGTTGTGTCATATAGTGTAATAGAATCAGAGTCTGCAGTCATGAACATTTTCTAAGCCAACATTTAGTGCAATTGGGAATTTTATTTTAAGGTACATCAGCCCATAAAAACATTGCTTCATAGCGCTACTATGTCATAAACTCCACAAGGTACCTAAAGGTAAAGGTATCTGTTACAAACCAGTTCACAGGGGAAAGGGAAGCAACACAAAACCCAGGTGATCAAAGGATAAAGTTGTCTATTGTGACTGAAATTCTCGAATAGAGGTTAACAAATTAAACAAACCAAGGAAGAGGACCAATGGATGCTGTTTAAACAAAAAATAGAATATAGCAAAAGGAGAACTCGCTAAGAGCTGCTAATTTTTTTTACTAATCCAAAATAAAAGAAAACAAATTCCAGCTACCTAAACCAGTAGAAAACCAAACAACAGAAACAGCCCCCCTGCATCTAGTGTTACTATTACCATGATTGATCTGTGTGTAAAGAATGGTTAGCAGAGTCAAGCAGTTTTTACAATCTAAAGCCTGACCGAACTTCAAAGGTAGCAAAGCCTCACAAAGCACAGGGCAAAACAAGTACTCAGTTCTCTAACAAAGTTGTGGAACTCTCCAACACAGAGGACAGCTGCCACCAACACTCAGCCCCCATGACTGAGGGGTTGCAGAGCTTTTGTAGCACTGCGGTCAATTGGCCGACTGGGATTGGTCTGCTGCTCAGGTGCTGCACCAAACCAACACACACACAGTTAAAGAGGGAAAGAGTGGTGGCTGTAGCAGTAGCAGTACCTCACTGTAAATACTCCATTACAGTAATTCTGAGATCAAAATCTTATCCTACTTCCCGTACTACTTACTACTAAAACTACATACATATTTTCATTTTACTTCTTTTTTGATCGTTTAAATTATTGTATGTATGTATATTAGGACCTAGCAGATGCAGAGGACCTATGATATATTTGTAAAGAATCAACCTAAATACTTTTTGTGAGATGGATGTGTTCCAATCATTCATCACAGAAAAATAAGAGCTGTGGAAAACACTGGGACTGAAGAATTCCATAAGGTAACTGTATATACTGTTAGGATCTATAATAATGCATTCTTCTTATAAGCTTATCATTAATATTGCAACATTGGAACTTACTGCTGAATAAATGTAGTGCAGTAAAAAGTACATTCTCCCTCTGAATTCCTGAAATACAAGTTGCTAACAATGGAAATACTCCAGCAAAGCACAAGTACCTCAAAACTAACTAACAAAAAAAATTACAGTACTTGAGTAAATATACATTGGATATCAAGACCAACATGTGGGTGAGTGAGGTCTGGTGTCAACAAACAGACTAGACAGACTAGACCAGGGGTCGGCAACCTTTAACACCGAAAGAGCCATTTGATCCGGTTTCCACGGAAAAGAAAACACTGGGAGCCGCAAATACTTTTTGACATCTAAAATGAATTTATTTATGAACGCATTTATTAAATAGAAAGAAAAAATATTTTAAAAAAACAACAACTTCCCTTTCATGCTTCGGGGTTCACCCCAGCTGTACACTTATTAGTGCTTTGACTACCCTTTTGAAGATGGGCTATCATCTTATCTAAAATGAAGATAACACTGTATATATTGCTTTTTCTTACCTTACACTAAAGTGTGTTGTTTATGTAATCCACGAAGTGCTACAGAGAAAATTAAATTTTATCTATGTAATGAACACATTTTGAACATTTTGAATTCTTGAAAAAATAATACAATGTCTGAATGTCTCTTTCAAATACATTAAAAAGCTGAACTTAACTTATCCATGTAGCAAACAAAAGCAAAAAAAATGCCGTGAGCCGTCATCCTTATATCGCCTTTGGGCTTTCAGAGCATGTAGCGGAGCCTTGACCTGAATTTAAAAAATAAATTGGGGAAGAAAGCACTGTGTCACTAAACAATGAAAAATAAATGTTTGCAAAATATCTGCATAAATATTTATTTTACCGGGTTAATGGGACTTCTGCTCCTGAACCTCTGCGCACAGCGTCTGCAAATCGGGGCTGTACGTCACTCTCATCTTTCCGCAGGACTGTAGCTGTCATCTGTGAGGCGTGAGCGGTGTTTGTTTTTAATGTAGTTCATGGTGGAGAATAGCTGCTCACATACATATGTGGATCCGAAGATCGACAGGACTCCAAAGGCATATGTCTTCATGTTCCTGTAGGTGTCGGGGATGGCATTCCATGTTTCAAACACGAGTTTGTCCGATCTTGGAAGGTTATACCGGCTTTCGCGAGTATGACGTTTATTTTGAGCGACGAAAAACAATAAAATATATTTATTCTAATATGTCAAGATCACAATAATCTTCCAATCTAGAACTAAAATATTAAAGAACTAACACAAATAAAATACACTTCAATTAAATACTTAGTTTTTTTTTTAGAAATTTATTTTCCCAAGCCACTCAGAGCCGCAGTATAAGGATGAAAGAGCCGCATGCGGCTCCGGAGCCGCGGGTTGCCGACCCCTGGACTAGACAAAGTCCCGCCCTAGCTGCTCAGCTGTCAGTCATGCCATTGGACAGCCCCTGCTTGTTGTGTAACCCAATAATCCTACTGTGACATCTGGCATTTGCCCTCAGCGACCGCAGCCGCAGCTTCTGAAGGGAAAATCAAATCAATGGTCCATTGACTCTGTCAGAGCGCGATGGAAACCTAATTAAAGGCCCTCCAGGCACAGCTGGTCATTTTATGCAGCCAAACACTAGGGCTCTCAAATCAAGCCAGTAATATGCACTATTGTTTTACTCTGTGCACTGAGGGTGGGGGTCTGTGGGCCTCCCTGAACAGAATAGTGTCAGCATTCACTATGTTAAAAATTCATGCCTATATCATGTCAGTAACTTTTTTGTGACAGTGGTATATTCTGGTCTAAACTATATTGGCTACTCAGAACTGATGCATGCACTGCAGAAAAGTCTACAAAATACATCAACAATGCTCTAACAGTACAAAGACATTTATGAGATAAAATAAGACTTTAACTTTAAGGGAAATGTAAAAAGACATTTCCATGTGACTTCCCAATAGTTTAGTGCAAAGTTGATATCGATATGGTTAAAGCTCTATTGATTTCATTTTGACATGCTCAGTGTGTTTTGTGGGACTTTTTATTCACATAAAAGAAGTATTTTGAAAGTTTTTATTCAGGTATGTGAAAATCTCTTATTGAAAGCTGAATTACTGTAGCTTTAAAACAACAACAACACACACACACACACAAAAAACATTTTAAAGCTGCCTCACTACAAGTGTCTACATCATTTGACCAATTTTTTATATAAAATATTGACTGTTGCACAATCCAAAATCCACATGATGCCAAAAGTATTCCCCAGTTCTTATTATGCATTTCATTGGGGAGTGTTTTTTATTTTCACTTTTGAGCAATTTTCACTTGAGGACTTACTATGTAGCAAAATTGGAATTGAATTTACTAGCAGGGATGCCAGGCAGTCATGCATGCATACATGGACTGACATGCATAGCCCCCACATCCCAAATTAAAAGCTGCATGGAAGATAGCAGGTAGTAATATGATTCATTGAACCGCATTAGATAAATGAGATGAGCTTAAATGTCTTCCATTTGGCTTAGTTACATCTTTCTGTTGAGGGCACCAGAAGTAGCCCCTATGTGAAAGACAAGCATAAAAAATATCAGATAGGGTGATATTGATGGCACTGGTTGGAGTGCCAACTCCAGTGCCAGCGGTGTGTGGGAGAAGGGAGGAGGGTTGGGGGGCAGTGTCCCGTCAGGAGGTGATCGATGCTCACATCCTGTGAACCCTACATGTAACACGGGAGAGAACTCCCATCACATAGGCAGCTACAGCACACACAGATACACCAAGAGACAGAGACAGAAGAGAGCAGAGGGATGTGTACTGGAGCTTTATACCAACACAAGGGGACCACCAAACACCTCCATGGGGTAGCAAGACAGGCAGAGTCAGATCCTGGGATGGATATATAAACAGGATGAAGTTCATCAAGAGGCAAAGAGGGAACCCACACCAGTGATATGTAAGTGATGCTGAAATGCTTGATTCAACGAATAGAATCATTTGCTGTAATGCCAGACTCCCAAAAGTGTGCAACACATTGGTCTAGGAATTCAAGGAACTCAAGTAAACTAGTTTTCTCAGAAGGCCTGAATAGTAATTGTAAAAGCCATATTTTCATGAATTTTTTGATTGTATCATGTATTTTTGCATTGTATCATTGTATCATCATCATTGTATTGTATTGTATTGTATTGTAAAACAAAAATTGCACAACATTTCCATATCACTACACTGCTAAGTTTTATTTTGTGTGAATGCCTCTGTGTCAGCAAAACTTATCTGATGATTGCACACCAAAAATTTGGTGCTGTTCATGGTAATGATATATTTGAAAAGAGGATTACTGTACACAAAGCTCCAATGATATGACTGTATCACCAATGTTTTGATCATATACACTGTGTTTTCAACCTCACTTTTTCAAAGCCTTGAAAACAACGTTGGGTCAACCATCAATGACACAATAAAATTATTGGAGCCAAGTAATCTTTTTTTTTTTTTTTTTTTTTTAGAAGCAAGTGCCTCTGAACTCAAGGTTCTTGTGATAATGTCATAATGATGATTCTGAACTGCAACATTGACCACATAAGTAAACAACTCCATGAGCTCTGTGACAACAGGTAAAACAGTTGGGTATAGTAAAGCTTGTCCACTATGCCACTTTTTCATTTGAGGACATATCATTTGTTTTTATCTTTTTTTTCTTCGGTTTATATGGCCTTTTATACCAAAACACTGTACATCTAAACTGCTTTAGCAGGGATTCCCCTGTTATAGGCAGTGCATAAGTAAATATAGTTCCATTTTGTTGTAATTAAGTTACATTAAAATGCCAAACCCCATTTTGACATCTCTCTTCTCTCTTTAGTCCAAACAGACATTTGCTCAGGACGTGGTTTGTTTTTTATGCAGGTCATATACATTTCTCTGCAACTAGCAATGTAAATAAGTTTATATTATCTAGAACATCTCTTTGAAATAGCTGTTTGTTGATTGCACCAGCACTGATCTCACTGAATTCTGTTTGCAAATGGTTTTGATTCTGGTGATATTCCACTTATTTTTCTTGACAACCAATCCCACATACAACTTCAAAGTAACAATTAATGTATCCTACTAACAAATATTGTGAGTGTATTCCAATTATCTTCTTCCTCTGACCCATTGTTTCCCAAAAACTAAAAACTAATTAATGAATCACACTGCTGCATTGGGAGAAACTAAGAAAAAATGTTTGTGTCTTTTCATGGGATTTTAAATGTAGAATAACATCAGCTTTATTCCTAAAAACGTAACTGGGGTTTATTTTCAACTTTGTTTTATATATTTGATAATATTAGTACATAGTAAATTAAGTCCCCAGATTTGGAATGTCTCATCTTTGTTAAAATTGGTACAATAGGCCAACAAACACATGGATTTGTAAATAGATAGGTTGTAAACAACCCCCCATGTTAGCTAAATTTATTTGGAAGAGAAATAAATACATATGGCAAAATTACAACCCAAACTGCCTGTTGTAAACTTCCACATAATTACCATATGTGACCATACCATATAATGACATAACTGCTGCACCCTTGCGTCTGACTGCTTGTGTTTATTGCCTTGTTTGATGGATGCTGTATCCAAAGATCTCAATAATTACTTTGGTGAGCACATTGTTTCATTGTAGAACTCATGGCCTGAACTACACATATAAAACCCAAGTTGTATTAAAATGTACCTTTTCCTCACAATTTCATAGCAAAAACTTGTAGTTGAACATGTAGTGCAGTTGCGTAAGAGTAATGTATAATATGTATGTGAATATTGTGTCTACGCAGTTTGAGGACATGTGGCACTGAAGAGGTGAAAGGCTGACGATGGGTGACTGGAACCTCCTGGGCAGCATCCTAGAAGAAGTCCACATTCATTCCACCATTGTGGGCAAGATTTGGCTTACCATACTTTTCATTTTCCGCATGCTGATCCTGGGTGCAGCTGCTGAGGACGTATGGGATGACGAGCAGTCCGAGTTTGTTTGCAACACTGACCAGCCAGGCTGCAAAGCGGTCTGTTATGACCGGGCCTTCCCCATTTCCCTTATTCGCTTCTGGGTTCTGCAGGTCATCTTTGTCTCTGCACCCTCACTGGTCTATATGGGTCATGCCCTCTACTGCATCCGAACACTTGAGAAGGAGCGCCACCGCAAACGAGCCCAGCTGAAGGAGGAGCTGGACGAAGCTGAGTTGGCGTTGGATGAACATAAACGCATGGAGAGGGAGCTGAGGAGGTTGGATGAGCAGCGGAAGGTGAAGAAGGCTCCTCTAAGAGGCTCTTTGTTGAGAACCTACATCATCCATATCCTTATACGCTCTGTAGTGGAGGTCTGCTTTATCCTGGGTCAGTATATACTATATGGTGTCCAGCTGGAGCCACTCTATAAGTGTGAGAGGCTGCCTTGCCCCAACAGTGTAGACTGTTACATCTCTAGGCCCACAGAGAAGACCATCTTCATGGTCTTTATGATCGCCATTGCTGGGGTGTCACTTTTCCTCAATGTTCTGGAAATATCTCACCTGGGCATCAGAAAAATCAAAAAGACACTCTATGGAGAGAGGTACACAGAAGATGACAGTTTGATTTACAAGTCCAAGAAGAGGGCATCCTTACCTCACCTTTGTGTAATGAGCAATGTATCACCACACAACGGGCCTTTGACTCAGACCTTCAAAGTGATTCCAGAGGCAGACATGAAGCCTCCTCATTACAACACTGGGCTTCTAGTCAACCAGGATGCACCAAGACACAACAGCCTGGCTCACCTGGGGCAAAGCTATACCAGCTATAGCTGCCCCCAATCTAGGATGCCACCCAGGTCTGGCCAGAACTGTGTAATCCAAGCTCCTCAAACCCATGAAGGTTCAGAGGTCCACACAGCCATGGTGGACTGCCATCTAGCCTGGGCTCCCGCTGTGTCCAATGTGGAGGGAAACACAACAAGACATCATGAGGATCCCAATGAAGGTGAACACTCTTATCCCAACCATTTGGAAGCTCTGCTGTCCACTAGCACCTTAAGACCTAGTGCTATGAGAGACTTAGATGAGGATGAGCGAAGGGGGTCAGTGGGGAGTGAGGTCCTGATCCCCAACCCCAGGAAGACCAGCTTAATGATCAGGCCACCGTCAGAGAGCTTGTCCTCCATCAGTCGCTCCACGAGCCCTTCCTTACATACCTCAGAAGAGTCAGATGAACTGGGCTCCCTGCAGGGAGATATGCCAATGATGCCGCCTTCTGGAGGCCGAAGAATGTCAATGGCAAGTAAAGAGCAGAAATTGTGTCCAAATGACATTTCACACTAATTCAGAAAATTGACTGCAAATTCATAAAGAACTTAGCTTATCCCCCACCTGGGTTTCATCAACTATTGTCTACAGCATAATAGTGTTCAGTTTTCAGTTATATGTATAAAACATGAGGTGTCTGCTAGTGTAATATCAAAGAAGTCAAAGTGTTAGCCTGATTCTTTAATTGGAAGCTCCGATAACAAACCAGAGAAATCTTCAGTTCACAATTATAAAATTGATTTAGGTCACAGGTAAAGTATGACAGCGCTGGGCTCAGAGTGACAGAGCTCCCGCAGAAAGAGCCCTGATTCCCTTGTGTAAATCACAGTTATCTACCTGAGTTGGGACTGCCCCACACAGAGGTTGGATTTGCATGCAACCGAGTCTCATTGGCCAGTTATATCTAACGTGAACAGGCCAACCACTATTCACGTAAACATACTATAATGTGTTACGAAACGTGTGAATTAGGGATGAGCCGGATACTCGTTTCAGACGAGTATCCGTTACGGATAAAGCATGTTTGACGAATACGATTATGATACGAGTAAAATCTGTTAATATCTGTGCTCGTGCTGAAGGAAAATCCTCATTGTGGAACTGACTGTCTTCGCGCTCTGTGATTGGCCAGTCACACACAGCGCCCGCCCCTCCCTACACAGCCACGTCTCTGCCATAGACTGTATGGTCTCTGCACGTCTCTCCCAACATACGCGCGGTGCATTTGACAAGACAGAGCTGAAAACGGCTCGCGTCGCATCGGTAAATGCCTCCGCTCTGGTCCGATTTTTTTTTAACCGTCTGCTTGCTCTTAGTTTGGCTGGTGATATGAAGTCAATTGAAAAACTTTGCTCGTACTGAACGCGGCGCTTTTGAGAAGAATACAGTGAACAAGGCTGACATATTATTTCCCTGTTTGCCATCACTGGATGTTTGCATGGATCATGAAGTTCACACAGATCATTAAAAAAAACAGTCTCACAGACCATTTACACACATACACACATATAGCTGTAGCTGAACATACAAAGTAGCCTATATTAATATTTTTATTGTATGTGGCTGCATGCAGTATCTGACACTTTCTCTCTGCAGTTCATGAAAATAATATTATAAATATTATTGAGATATACTGTATATAGGCTTTGAATACAGTAGATTAGCAACTTCTGATCAATCCATATCAATTTCAGACTTAAAATAATGTACAGTTTTAAGCCTCACCCATTTCTGCACTCACTTCCGGTTTAGGCTCCGCCCACTCCGAATACAGATACAGATACAGATAATGTAGATGGTTAAACAGATAGGAATACAGATACAGATAGTGGTGTACTCGCTCATCCCTAGTGTGAATGTTGTCTTTCAGGCCTGTATCTATTTTACGATTAACCTACAAATCTGGGTTCAGCTTGATGACCCAGGGACTGCTAAATGGGGCAAGGCAGGGATTATGGGCACATTTGCTCCCTTTTGCTCATTTTATTTATGACAGTGTGGGTAATAAATATGAGCTGTTCACAAGAAGTAGATAAGACAAGAATTCGGGAATACCACAGTTCCTCCCTTCCATAGCATCAAAGATTTTAAATTGCAAATTATCAATGAGGTTATACAGAGGTAATTACACACACACTCTATGACCATATAAGTCAAACAGACAATGATCAAGCAAAGTAAAACATATTATGAATCCAGCCATAGTAAAAAACTAAATAAAAAAAGAATAATATAACATATAGTGAAATACTACATCAAATGGAAAAGAGTTACTTTGAAGCTTTGAGTCATGAAGTATGAAATGTGATACACTCACTGATAAAGAGGCTTCAAAGAGACATCAGAAGAGATTAAGTTGTGCTTTGAAGAGACAAAGAGGGTGAGAGAAATTTAATTTAATTCAGTAGTGGCAAGTTGGCAGCCTCTGTCATATTATAATACTTAATAACAAGATTTCTCACATGCAGTCAGATAGCTAAATAAAATGAAAATATTTAATAAAAAAAAGATTTAATATTTAATATAGAAACACCTTAAAAAATGAAATTTAAACACAAATGAATTCATTTCATGAATACTGAATTAATTCATTAAATATTATATAAAAAAGTATGAAAATGCGTAATTACATTCAGTATAATTATAACCAATCTATCAAAAACACAGATAGCTATGGAGTTGAAATCTAACTCCCAAATTAGGTCAGGATTGCAGACCAATTGGGAATTTTATCAGCAGTGTGTATGTGCACAAAGCCAGAGCAGCAGCCTTAAGAATGTTTTCCCAGCAATTTTAATATGTATGCACTTTGTCATTTCTTCCATAGACTGAATTTGAATAGCCATAAATAATTTATTCATCATTCTTTTCTTGTTTCCAGATGTGGACATATATGTGTAGATTTACAGATGTGTTTGAGCACAAGAAAGTTAGATTAAGCAATGACATTGTACACAAGACTTGCAAAACTGAATTCTACCTATATGATGTGTGTTTCATGTCCAGGACCAGCTACATTCTAAGTAAAAGCTGTTTTCTTGTCTTTTTCAGAGCATGTTTCTGGATATATCCTCTATCATGAAGAAGTAAAGCAACAGGGCTAACATCATGGCCGTAGGAGCTGTGTTCCACAGCCCAGCTGGGTCACAAACAGCAGAGAAACTGTATCAATGATCCACAGCCATCAACATTGATCGCCCACTCAAGTCACATGGAGCCAAAGCCAGTCAGTCAGTCAGTCATGATGAGGCAGCAGGCTCAGTGCCAAAGCCCAGTATGTTTTGGATTTGAAGCACCTTATAATGCCTGCATGTGGGTACTAACAGGAGAGATTGTATCTTTTTAAAAACATCTTTCTATGTGTTGGCAGAATTTTGAAGATTGTGCAGAAACAACAAAATGGATTATAGAGCAAATTCCTCAGAGGATCTGTTTGCTTCTGTAACAAGGACTTGATAAGCTTAAAATGTTTGCTAAGTGCAGACTTGATTAGAATATGTGTGTATGTGTGTATAGTCATTTATATACAGGAATTTCCTGACAAATTATAATACTTTATATTATATTCAGATTAAATGCTTCTTAACAAAACAGTGATCATTTTGTCAGCAGATATTTAATCAAATTCCACACATCAACACCACACAGCAGATTTCTCATGCTTTTTGTTTAATTTCTCAACAAAAATGACAAAATGCTGTATTTTTTCCTTTTAAGTCTTTCTCAAAACAAATTAAAAAACATGACATATTGCACAAAACTTGCACAAAAAACACAGGTCATTTAAGCATTCAGAGATAAAAAATGGAAATCAAAACTGCTGAATCTGGATCTAACAGTCATGTTCCAAGTGTTCAAAGAAGGACATGTAAAAAATGGATTACCAAAATATACACAAACCATGAAGTAACTACTGTAAAAATTATTCCACAGAAACTGTTAACATGTCTATCATACAGTCCTTACCCATAAGAAGAGGTATGCTGAATCATCCAGGTAGATAAGTGCTTAAAGTCTGTTCAATTAAACAGAATTAATAAATAAATAAATGAATAAATAAGAATCTCAATCACCCAATTAGCCAATTGGCCCAATTACGCATTCTATAAAGGGTGTGAATTTTAAAAAGTACTTTCTTTTGTGTCACAATGTACAGAAATTGTAATGAAGCCATTTGATTCCAAAATACTAACTTCCATAAAGGAAAGCCAGATAACTACTGCAGAAGGTTCCAACAATAACTGATGTGTCTAGAACTGTTCTGGGATGTTGAAAAGTTGGAAACTCAAACATACTGTCAAGAAAAATTCACTTAACTATTATGAGTAGTAGCACAGTCCCAAATATGAAACATGAGTAATGTGATGTCACGTTAATATGACAGTATATTGGATAAACCAGTGGCCCAAGAATCTGTGGGTTTTCCTCCACTCTAATGATGAACACACAGAGTCTAAGCTAAGGTCTACGCTTAAGAAATACAACATGACCTTAACCCTAACCACATCATTTCAAAAATGTAATTAAAGTACCATACCAATATTTTTTTCATTACTTAAATTACTGCTGCTGACCAATTAATTTTTCAAATGATAGTTTTTTGTATGTCGTCCAGGTATTGCATTTAATTTCCTCCAGCACAGTTTGATAATGGCTTTGCAGACACTTGTAACTTGCTTGCATTACCTAATCTATTACAGTGAACCTTTTCATGTTTGTTTTTTGTTTTTGTGGGATGGTGATACAACTGTCGGATCACATTGATCTGAAATTCTGCACGGCATTACCACACAACAATAATGTAACTCAGGCAGCATGCAAAACACTTGATGGATTACTTAGCACAGGTACGTTTCAAGTCTCCATGAGTTTTTGTGCCATTCTAAAAAAATGAAGTGAAGCCACATTAGAACGGAAATCAGAGATCTTTAAAGAATGGTTGGTGGTAATGAAAGTATATGGAGTTTGCAGTCAGTGAGCTAATACAAAAAAGGTATGTTCTGTGAATTCTATTATCACTACTTGGACTGCTAATAAAATTGTTAACTAGTCAACTATTACTGCTCGACCCTGATGACAGTTACAGCTGTATGTGTATGGAAGAAGATTAGAATTCTGAGAAAACAAGTCATACTTTCAACATTAATGTCAGACCTCTGATTTGTTCTAAAATGCATCATTTTTCAAAAACAAACCATCCATCCATCAAATTATGACAAGTGACTTATATTCAAATTTTACTTTTTTGTGCTCTAACCATTTTCCTTAAATGAGGATATTGTGCAGTGTCCATGCTGTAAGCAGAGTCTCCAGAGTTGGACAAAATGCGTAGCATTTTACTGCATGTGTAGCCTTGTTTGATTTTCTTGTGCTGGCTTAGAAATGCAACTGATTTATTACATCAAGTAAATTTTAATCTTTTGAACTTCTGGCCATTTTTTTATGGTATAGTCTTTGCTAACAGTTTTAAGTGCATTTGTTTTTAAGGATAAGGAGACCCAAAGTAGTTAATATTATATAGTTAAATAAGACATTATGTTACAAATATAAATATATAAAAACCACACAAAATATAAAATGTAAAAATGAAACCAATTAAAATAACCCAATGACTTTCTAAAACTTAGCTGATATGCTGATATGTGAAATGCTATTTCTTTTCAAAATAACAATTTATTCCATTTTTAAAAAAATGTTTTGTTTATGGTTTTTATTTCATTTTTTTCTTTTTCATGCAATGTTTTAAAAAATATGTGTAAATATTTCACAGTTTCATGGTTTTATTCCATATGTGGTCTTTATTTTTTGATATTATTATTTATTTTATTTACTTAGTATTGAACACTTTGGGTCCTCATATTTTCAGACGGTGATATGATGATTTTACTATTCATCACAAATGGGAGCTTTATGAATAGCAAACCAGAAAGTGAAGTTATGAAAGCTCCGTGCCAAATCACCAGATTTTAGAGAAAGTTCCTGACTGACCATTTCAAATTTTGTTCATATTTATTTACTTTAGTGTCCTTGTTACTAATAACTACTGTGCAAACATTTAGGCCAATATCTCCACTAGTTTTGGAGATATTAAGCCTACAAAAAAGGTATGTTATGTGGCCCCATATTTAGCATAAAAACAAATGTTACAATGAAACATCCCTATTTTCACACATGATTCTTTGATATGATAAGGCTCTGTTCCACAGAAGGAGAACTTTGTATTCAGTTATGTATGTCAATTTCTTTCGCCACACCAGACAGAACTACATATCATCACCAGTTCATGTGACTGGTGCATCTATGATCTTTATGATGTGATTCAGTGGAACCCAACAGATATCTTCTCTTCTGAGCCAGCTGTAAGACTTTGCAGGACCATGAGGCTGCATAAATAGTACTCGCACATGTTCCTCCTCCGATATTGCACAGATATTACCAATCCACCATAGTTGGTCATAAAAACATGAAAATTATTTTCCTGGGATCATGTCTGACAGGGTGTAACCTTCTTTCAAAAAAGAAACTGACCAGTTATTCAAACACTTCAAACAGACATGCTACGTTTACATAAATAGAATTAAATTTGTGTACTTGACTTTTGGGAGATTTGTAAATCATTTATCATATTGAGAAAGTGCCATTTTTGTCACATACATGACATGTATTCCTGATAGTACTATAACATTTCTCATATATTAAAAAGAATCAGACATCTTGTGTCATTAAATCTGGAGATATAGAGAGCCAAAAGTGCTACCATGGACAAACACATGGAAGCTATATTTGACATGCCATAAATCTGCAGATATGTCACATACACAGCTCTCCTTCTGTGTACAGAGCCTCATTCTATCAAAAAATCATGTGTGAAAATTTGAATCATTTAGTGTGAACAGTTCAAACGTTATTAGCCATCAAACTATGAATGTCTCATTGTAGCTCTTGTTTTTATGCTAAATATGAGGCCATGTCCCCTTTTTGTAGGCTTAATATCTCCAAAACTAGTGGAGATATCGGTCTAAAATTTTGCACAGTAATTATTAGTTATGAGAACATCGAAATGTTCAAATTATGAAGCAAATCTGAGATGGTCAGTTGGGACCCTTCTGGTGATTTGGTATGGAACTACCCTATAGTGTTTGTCTTTTCCTCTTGAGCTTTAACTGAAACAAATACAGCAGGGGTGAGAAGGGACCACTTTGACACTTAAAGACACTGTTGCAACACAGTTTCTTAAAGCTGTAATCAAGTTTCAATTTTCATTTAGCTTCTTTAACCTTTAAGGCAAGAAATTATAGCTGCACTTCATCAACATTTATAACATATGTAAATTTAAAAAAAACAAAACAAAAAAAAAACAGCTTTTCTACTCAACTTAATTTCTAGGTCTTCATTATATCTTTACAAAACAAAAAGAACCTTTAATACACAACACTGTAAACATTCTCAGACCCCTTTAAATTAAAATAATTCAGCTTAAGTAAGTACATGTGTGACTCGCAAATGAAAATGTATTTTCCATAAAATTGTCAATAATTAAAAAAAATATATATAACCATTAACAAATCAGTTTCTAAGAAAGGGTACTGACCACCATTTTACATTTATTTGATGTACACCTGATCCCGACCCTTAGCTACAAGAGTCCAAATAAATGAATGTTCACATTAAGGAATGAAAGTCTATGAAAACCAGCTGAGACGCATTCTTTATTGTACTCTGAGCATGTAGTACATTCTTGTCTTGTGGTGATATAATGGGAAGGATCAGTTGTCTTCCCTTTCAAACACGTGCAGATTTGTTTTTATTAATATTTGTTTAATTAAATTCAGCTCATTCTAGTCTGTTAAAGCAAGTTTAGGCTGTCAATAAAATAATCCACATGATTTTAATATTCCACTTCTTTTCAGAGGTAATATTTTTACATTATCAAAGTCACACAAGGAAATAGCAGCCCTTTATTTGAAGAGTGAAATTTTGAATAAATGAAGTGCAAAGAAATACTGCCAATCACCCCAACCCTGGTGGACAAATGAAGCCCAAAAACATCAAGTATTCAAATGCCATTGGCATGCTCCACTGTGAAGCTGACAGTGCAGCAGCAGAATGTTGGGCAACAACAAAGCAGACGGCAGCAGCATTCACCCCTGCCACGTGCATCACCATTGACTTTTCAACAGCAGATGAATTTGGCATCTCCCTAAATCAATAACGCGCCAGTGTGTTTGTTTGGAGCACTGGACTTCATACCATACACTATTAGGGATACTGATTTGTATGTAGAAATTGATCAATTTGCTTTGTGTTTGAAGGAATTCATATATGAAAAATGTAGGTTTCTTACACCGACATACTGTGCTAAATACAGGTTGTAGGGATATCTGTCATATGTACAATATAAGCAGCTCAGAACATGATTGCCTAAGTACATACACGGAATTCTTACTAATACTAAGAACAATAAATACATGGGTCAAAAATATGGGACTTATGACTTGTTTAAGGTCTTGTTTAAATTATCAGGCCAGTTGTTTAAATTTTGTCCCCTCTTACATAGATCCTGTACACTTTACTTTACAACCATGCTAAACATGAACAACACAGCTGTTGTAATTTTTGATAATCATTTCATTCATTCACCATTTTATTTTTTTTTATTTAGTTCTAATGTGTAGATTTTTCAAGTAAACCATCTATAACAATGTCATGTAACACTTTATTTAGCTGTGCTGTTTTCCTATTTATCCATCCAGCTATAACTGCTTGTCCTTTGCAGGCACATGGGGGCTGGACCTAATGCAAAATCCACACAGAAAGGAGCCAGTTGGCCAACCAGCTGGTTTGAAGCCAGAAAATTCTTGCTGAGAGGTGACAGTGTTTATGACTGCACCACTGCCTAAATTTCTATATAACGAATATAAAGGAAACCTCTTCAGAAATGATGGTGCAGATGTGGAAAAGGGAGAATAAAATTATTTAGAAAATTACAGTAAAAAGTAATCGTGAAGCTTGACAAAAGCAGCATTGCATAACGAGGAGTTCATCCGACCATTTCATCTAACGTAAAATTGTAAAGATAAACACCTTTGGTAACATGTTACTTTAAAGTTCTGTGTCACTTAACAAGTACTGGATCACTAAATATGGAAAGTCATAGCAAAAGTTAAGATGTTGTATTGTATACTAATGTGAAGTATTACTGAACATTTTGGAATATATTTTTGTTTTCCTTCTCAGAGTGAATTGAGAAGACGGATCTCCATCTCATGCCTGTGTGTACAGAGCTGGAGCCAGGATGTGGTTAGCCAGGCTTCGCATCAAGAGTGAAAGCAGGGGGAAACAGTTAGCCTGGCTCTCTCACCAAAAGTGAACAGTTACACCTACCAACACCTCTCAATACTGGTTAACATGTTGTACATAATCAGCAACGTATAAAAGACAATTGGTGGTTAGTCACACAATAGAACTCTTTCTTGGCAATCAATAGTGAATGTGCACAGCTTTCTGAAGACTTCTGTCATGTCCATAATCGATAAAATTTTTTTTAAAAAGTTGGCATTAGCCCAGATGTAATTTGTTGTCAGACATCAAGAAATTTTGTCTGCTACGACATCTCCCTCTGGGTGAAAACAACTCCAGTAATGTCAACCTCATCCAGGAGGCAAAGACTGCAGAGCCTATACCACCCCAGCCACCATGTTGGGATTGTATGTTGGCTATAACATAAAATCTTGTATTAAAACTGATACATTAAATCTAGATACATTTTAAAAAGCTATACACAGTTTAAAATGAACCACTACAAACACAGAACACAATAAAAGCCACTAATTTCATCTTGATAAAAGGTGTGATTGCAAGGCTAAAAATGAGTGTAATCATCTTGGAGTGATGCCAGCTTTCCCCCCTCCACTTCTGCTGACATGTGAATGCAGCATTAATGTCACAGTGAAGACACCAGACTGGAGACCTAAACCTGGACCAACTGTATCTGGTAGCTCGTGCTATATCAGGAGTGCTGGTTGAATGTAGAAACCCATTTTTTTTTGCTGAGAAATAGTTAGGTCCAGCACTCTAAAATCACAAATGATTTCATTTTTATCCATGTATGGATTAAGCAAACAAGATACAATGCATATATAAGTTTGCCTTGGAGGAGCTGATAAATCTGTTTTTCTTTTTGAATGGAGCCATGTTCACTGTGTCCCTCTACTTTAGTCACTCCTACTCTTACTCTGTTAAACGACTCTTAGTTAACCAGGTGTGAGAGATGCTGACAATTAAAAGACACTAATTCGATTGTATGTACCAACATGATTATCAACATTTGACAGGACTATAAAGTAAAGTGTATGTACATGTTAACAGGGACATTACTGAACATTCTGAGGAATTCCTGAGTTTAACCTCCCATGATCCACAAGAGAGAGATGGAAGCTGACAGGATGAAAAATCAGCATGAGAAAGAGAGAAAGAGAGAGAAAGCTGCCAGTGCTTTTGTTTAATGGCCAGTCCAAAAATGCCTGTTAACAATATTGCTGATAAGACAACACTTGTGTCATCATCACAGAATAGGTAAAATACTTCAAATATCAAGGTATACACAGGTTTGACTGTGTCAAAGGCCAACATGTTTGCCTCCAGACTCTAAATGAGGGCCTGTCTCTTCTGTTCCTCTGTTGTGCATTTCTCAGTCATTTCTTGACAGAAATCCACTGTGACAGTGTGGCTACATGATTCCTCAGTGGATTCAAGCACCAGTGGATACTCCTTCTCCAGTTCCACCTGACAGGGATCCACATCGGACAGACATGCAGAATTGTTCTGTTGCAACACAGGTGACCTGGGCTGGAATGAGCACGCGTCAGAAGAAGGCGACGGTGGGTTGGATGTGAGGTCGATGCTGGCAGAGAGAGCAGGTTGCTGGGTACCCTGCGCCTCCCTACAGACTTGCTGAGAGAGAAAGGAAAGGTTCTGCCACAGCTCAGACATACACACCTTCAGCTGGTTGCGCTCGCTAAGCAGCTTCTCCTTGTTGCACACCTGAGTTCATAAAACACAGCATCATCAGATTAGTATGACAGAAATACTCCTTGATGTTTTCATATCCACAGTAGCACTGCGTGAATGGGGCTGCATTGATGCTCGACCTTACGACCTTATGATCTTCACAGTCGAAGATAAAATCATTGTCACTGTTTCTCAAACTGGACTTCCTGGATCTTATTTCATGTCTCACCAGTAACTTAAACGACAGACCTATACCAACACATCCCCTTTGTTTTTTAGGGCAGGGCCATTTTCAGTAAATGTTTGCTGAGTCTTTGAACAAGTGACCTCGAGAGGCCGTGTGGATGAACTCTTATCAGTAAGAGGCAAAGACGATTCTATTGTGACATTGATGTAAAGCATCAAAACTTTGTTTCCTCTTTCCTACCAACAGTCCATGTTTGTTTCTTTTAACCATGATCATGATTGGTCCTTTACGTTAACTTAGAAGTGTTCTTTTAACCATAACAACAAAAAAATCCTTAACCATTATAATAAGCTTTATTTGTCAAAGTATTTTAACAACAGTTTTGTTTTGTTTTTTGCCAAAACCTAGGCAAACTTAAAGAAGGGCAGACAATGGTCATTACAATTGTTTTTTTTTTTTTTTGTTGCTGCTGCTGATTGGATCAAAAACACTAAAACAGGTTGCAACGACCAACTACATTTTGTTGTTTTTCTTGGAAGACTTGTCACATTGGTACACTTGAACTTTTCACTCCATTTATGAATTTTTAGGCCTTGTTTTCAAAGTTTTCATTTCTATTGGGTATGATGACATTGTACTCTTCAAGTTAATTGCTGTGATCTGGAAATGTGATGAATGAATGTTCAACGAGGTAAAAAACACATTCGGACGACTAGCCAGTTTAGCTATATTATCAAAAGCAGTTCAGTATTTAGGTAAAACTGACCACACTGAAATTGTCAGTCATAATTCCTCATTTCACAGGAAGCTGTCACAGTTCAGCCAGCCAGGCCTCTGTGCCACCATAGGTTTTTGTTCAGCCACCATCCTGCCAGCCACAGTCCTGCCATTTCATTTTCCTGCCTGCCTCAGTTCTGTCCAGTGTTAGTCCGCCTCTGTCGTGTGTTCAGTCCGTCTCTGCTTCTCTGTCTCAGTATCTCTGCTTGATTCAGTCTCTCTTTTAATTCTATCTACCTGCCATAGTTTGGTCAGTTATAGTCATGTCTTAGTTCAGTCTGCCACAGTTAGTCTGTTTTCCCTGTTTGCCTGCCACAGTTCTACACAGTTCCAGTATGCCTCACCTCACCTGCCGATGCTCCCACCTCATGTACTCACCCGTGCTCATCTGCAATCAGGATTCTACATAAGCCACCCCAGTACATTCATCCACTGCCAGACTATTCTTTTCATCTTTGAAGTTCGACTCTTGAGCTATTCTTTAATTTCACTGTTGCCAACCTCGCCTGCTTCTTGATTTACCTGCCTTAACTCTGTATTGGCATAAGCCTCCTATACTCGTTCTGCCTCTGCATTTCCATTTCTGTTTGCCTGTCTCTGTGGCTGTTATGGCATTCCATCACTACCCCACATGGTGAGCCATATACTGCCTCTGTATATACCCTTCCTTCAGTTTGCGTTTACGTAATGAAGATTTACTTTGTTGGGTTTTTTTGGAAATAAAGGACATTACCAGCTCACTCTGTTTTAGTGTGTTGCTATTGAGTCCTACCCCACTCTTTAAACTGAAATGAAGGTTTACAAGATGCAGTCTTGGTAATAATCTTACTTTTGGTGTTCGTTTTTTATTCATCTTATCATATCTGACAGAAATGATTGTCAAAACAAAAATACAAAAATAATATGCAAGGTAAAATAAACTCAAATGAGCCTTTGACCCTTACTTCTCCAGACAAAGACTGTACAACTTTCATTTTAACACAATGATGACAACTAAAGTACTCTACAACACCCTGAAAAAGTGTGTTGTGTGCTGGTGTGCTGGAATGATGGACATGTGTGAGTGTGCTTATTTATGATGTGTGTTTGTTATATGATCATACCAGTTTATGGATCTCACTCTCCAGGTTCTGAATGCAGTCCAGCTTCCTTTTGCGACATCGCTGGGCAGCAATGCGGTTTTTGCTGCGGCGGCGGATGTCGTGGATGAAGTCCAGTTGCTCTGAGGTCAGCTTGTGCATCTTGATGAGGATCTGGAAGTCATTGCGTGGCAGGTTGGTGATCTGGTCCACAGGGAAGGGCAGCTTTACCTAAAATGGCCACAGGGTTTTATCTCATTTTATAGTATTATATTACTTGTNATTCTGGGATAATTGTATCCCACAATTCAAAAGGGTCTGTTGCTCAACAACAATTTAGTTATAGAGAGAATGCACCTTTAACCTGGTTTAAATACCAACAGGTGCCAAAAGACAGAAAGACGTTGGCGTTTATGACTTGGATTCAGTCTGAATATTACAACTGTAGTATTTAGGTCCAAAAATTACTCAACTATGGCAAGTGGTTATCATATGATAACAATAAACAGCTCTTCTAGATGAAATTCATATAGCATATCTGACATGTTCAATATGGCCTCATAGGGCACTCTCTCCATTGGTTCCTCTTGCTGTGTCTCATCTCATGTAGCCCCAAGGCAGAGTGCCCGATGGGAGGATGGCCAATACATCCTTTCTTTACTGCCGTAGCAATGCTCTGCTTCTGCATTGAGGGGTAAGAAACAGCGAGGGACCTGATTCCCTGGTAGGGGGTGCTGTACTAGTGGACTGTAATACCTAATAACATGGAAATGGAAAGTGGACATGCTCACCTTTGTGTACGTGTATACAATTACAATGTTCAGGATTACTTTCTCATCAAAATAAGAACCAGTGAATTAAGGTTAAGGACCAATAGTGATCATGGTTTCAAGAAACAAACATTGACGGTACGTAGAAAAGAGGAAACAAACAGTTGTCTAATCCCTAGGAAGTTTTAATGCTTTACATCAACATCAAATGCCCCTAAAACATAAGGGGATGTGTTAGTGTGGGTTTGCTGTTTCAGGTACCAGCGATATGATGTAAGATCTTGGAATTAACCCCCACTGTTCTGCCACTTGTTGATATGAGTGCCATAGCATAAAAATGTGCTAATGTGTTTTCGGACCATACTGATGCATTTTATACGGTGAATCATAATAGACAGACTTGAACATTGGTCTGTCCATTCGGAATTGGTTCAAGTCCCACCTTTAAGACAGAGAATATTTTGAATCTCTTGGAAGCTATACATCGTCGTCATTGTACATACAGCGTCTCCCATGCTCCCATTGGCATAGGTATGACATCATATGTACACAGACAAATACAATTTAAGAGACTCCCTGAGACAGGGTGTAAAAATCAAACTAGAAATCTTGGTGTTATCTTCAAAGCAGGGATTGGAGATGAGGTCAGATGCACAAAAACATAATTTTATTTACAAAAACGAAATAAATAATGAATTACAAGAATCAGTATCAGTAATCAGTAGTGTCAGCATGTCTGAATGCGTATGTATGTGTGAGAGAGCAGGTAACCTAACCAGACCCAAGCAAACCAAAAGAACAGCAGTGGCACCATTCCCACACGAATGGGGTGAGCAGGTGGAATGACAGAGAGCGATGTCTGGAAACAAGGGTTTAAATAGAGTACCACCGGACCCAGGTGTTACTCATTCTTCATGATGACCCCGCCTCTACCAGAGCCTGCAAGATAAAGGGTCTGACAAAGCAGCACACCCCTAGTGGTGTGTCGTCACACTCCCCCCCATAAAAGAGGAGTTCCAATAGAACACTGCAACAGCTGTTCACTAAACCAAACTAAACACCAAAGTGAAACAAGAACTTGTGACCTTCGTTTACAAAGTCTTTTCCTTTTTTAAAAAAAAAAAAACACTACAGTTAACATAACTAACAGTGACAAGATTTAAAAATTCATACTGGCCATACATAGTTTTTTCCCCCCAACCAGCCAGCCAGCCCCCACCCCACCCACTCAGCCACTCTGGCGTCTGAAGCAGTATTTAAGAGGGACAGAATAGAGACATGGAAGACCAGAGTGGTTAAACAGTTTGGTCAGGCAAAGATACCTAAGAGCTAGGAGCTCCAGACAAGGCATTGGCCACAACATTATCCGAGCCTTTGATATGGCGGATGTCCAAACAATAGGACTGTAGATACAGCATCCATCTCATCAACCTGCGATTCGGACAGTTAACCGTATCCAAAAAAGTTATGGGGTTGTGATCTGTGTAAACCACCAACAGAACGCTAGAACCGACATAAATATCAAAGAGCTGTAGTGCCCAGATGAGTGTGAGGGTCTCTTTCTCAATTACAGAATAGTTTAACTGAAAGGAGCTAAACTTTTGAGTAGAAACTCACGGGACTTTCCACACCACCACCGCCTGTCTGGAACAGCACAGCTCCTGCCCCCACATCACTTGCATCCACCTGTAGCTGGAAAGGTCGATCCCTGCAAGGAGCTGCGAGAACAGGAGGTGAACACAGAACAGACTTAACGTTGTAAAAAGCCTGCTGACAAGAGGATGACCAGACGTACTGAGCTGTTCCCTTCAGCAAATCAGTCAAGGGGGCTACCCCAGTCGAAAAGTTCTTACAAACACTGTGGTAATACCCGACTAGGCCAAGGAAACGCTGAAGCTCCTTTTTTCGTGGTGGGAACTGGATATTTCTCAATCGCACTCACTTTGGCCTGGACTGCACACACATTCTCCTGTCCCACAACTTTGCTAGGTAAGTGACGGTGGCCCTGGCAAACTCACACTTTGCTAGGGCCACTGGGTTCACTGTTGGGTGGGCATCAGTCAGACGGGCAAACAAGTTTTCAATACGAGTCAGATGTTCCTCCCATGTGTTACTGTAAATTACAACATCATCCAAGTACACAGCACAACCTTCCAACCCAGACACCACCACTTTCATGATGCGCTGAAATGTAGAGGGTGCATTCCGCAGTCCGGATCTCATGACATTGTAAGAGAACAAGCCAGAGGGTGTAATAAAGGCAGAGATTTCTTTTGCCCTTGTGGACAGTGGAACCTGCCAGTACCCCTTTAACAGATCGAATTTGCTGACAAATTTCGCAGAACCAACCTGATCAACACAATCCTCGATCTGAGGTAGTGCATAAGCATCAGGTTTGGATTTACCTTGCAATAGCCTGTGCAAAACCTAGGACTTTTGTCAGACTTGTCGACAAGTAAACAAGGTGATGCCCAGTTCGAAGACGAGGCTTCTGCGATACCATTTGAGCATGTATTGAAACTCTGAGTCCATTATCTTGCTCTTCTCCTCAGACACATGGTAAAAACGCTGGCGGATGAGCTGCACATCACCTACCTCTATGTCATGCTCTATCGGATGAGTTTGACTTGGTGTATCACCAAACAAACACAGGTGGCTGTGAATAAGAGCAGACAACTCAGCGCTTCTTTCCACAGTCAAGTGACCAAACAAAGACTCAAGATTATGCAACGTCAGAGTTCTTCAGACAGCCATGCAAAAAGCTCTTGCAAATACCCCGTCATCCTCCACCACAGAATGCTGACTCCCCACTGCCCCTGCTGTTGAAAGAGGCTTACTCTCACGAGTAAGGATGAAGCAGGTTCAAGTGGCAGAGCTGGGTTACTTTCCTACGCTTCGGTGAGGACAGGATATAATTTTGGTCCGACACCTTACGCAGTACGGTAAAAGGGCCAGTAAATTTTGTCTGAAATGGTTAATTAACCAATAGTAATAAAGCCAGGACTTGATCACCTGGACTAACTCGCATTGCTCGGTTTTCCGGTTGTTGAACTGTGGCCTCAATTATTTGTATTTATTTTGATGATGTTGCGCAATCTTAGTTTGTGACATAGACAAGCCCCCTGTGTAGTGGGCGTGGTTAATAAAAGCTCTCCTGCACTCAGGTGCTGTGAATGATTTTCCGCAATGTGAGAGCATGGACCAGACCTGCTGTGTGAGCGTCTTCCTTCTTCAATTCTCCAGTCTACATTTTTAAAGTTCGGTGCTATTTTTGGTTCACACGGTTGCCGCTGTACAACCCTACTCTGTCAACACCGGTCATACAGGTGCTTCATTTTTCCCTGGGCAGACGACAGCCTGTGTTTGCCATCTCCCCAGCTGAGTACAAACGATGCCAGAACCCGCTCACACACTCCACCAAATTACCCGGGGGTTCTTTTTGTGTTTCAAGAGCTCCCTGACTGTGCCGTAATATGCAGAAGACTGGTTATGTTGGACCTTTAACTGTTTCAAGACTTGTGCAAACAGATTAGATGAAAGAATTGAGCCCTGATCACTCTGAATCACTGTCGGGATTCAGAAAATGGAGATGAACTGCGTCAGTTCTTTAACTACTGATTTTGTAGTGATTGAACGCAGTGGATATGCAGCTGTTACCGAGTGTGTTGACACATAACAGTAAGCACTTACTACTGCTTTTGAAAGGGGGTAAAGGACCAACACAATCAATGATCAGATGTTCAAATGACTGTGCATTTGCTGGGATAGGGCACAGTGGAGCAGGTTTAATGCTCTGATTGGGTTTACCTGCCATTTGACAGGTGTGACATGACTTAATACAATGTGAGACATCTCTCTTTAATCGAGGCCATCAGAAATACTGCAAAATGTAATTATATGTTTTGCGCACTCCCAGATGTCCTGATTGGTTATGTGGTGTCTTCAGGACCTCGTCACCAAACTTTACAGGAACCACAATCTGAAACACTGGCTTACCAATGAAGTCTTCCCCATGTGACAACCACTTTCTCACCAAAAGCCCCCCGTGCAGCAGATATCCACTGGCTGCGCTGTTTCCATCCTCAGGGGAAAGAACAGCCTCAAACAGCTGATTCAGGGAGGGATCAGTTCTCTGCTCTGCCCCTAGATCACTGTGAGATACAGACGAGTTAGGAAAAACAACAGAGTTCACCTCGCTCAGCTCCTCTTCACCGTGGGTGAGGACGACACTACAGGAGGCGGTGGACCCTCTGCCCACATGCGCCTGCCAGCCAAGCTGTTACCAACAATGACATCCACCCCTTCGATTGGCAGTGAAGGACGGACCCCCATGGAGACCTTACCCTGCACCAAACCACAGTCCAGTACCACAGAGTGTAGAGGAACAGGCACAACATTCAATCTAATCCCCCGCATCATGACAAAATCCCCAGTCATGTGCTGCTCAAAATTTTTAATCAGCACAATGATGTTACTCCCCGCCAGTGATACGCAGCCGTCAGACACAAATGCTGAGAAGTCAGGCTCCTCCACTCTGCATGGCTCTCCAAGCTTAACCTGCTGAAAAGGAAAGACAACAGGGACAGGCTCCACAGACACAGCACAGGCAGCAGAGTTAGCCTGACCCCCACTATTCCCCCTCTTAGCATTAGCTTTGCGACAGTCAACTTCCCAGTTTCCTCTACCTTTGCAGTAGTTCCATAATTTTGAGGAGTCATGCTGCGACTGATTTCGTGTAACATGTTCAGATTTACCAATGTGTGCATGGGGTTTCTCCTCCCATCTACCTGAGGCACGATTCATACCACCTCCCTCCTGGACCCGAGAGCCCCGGTCACCCTTGTGCGTCAGCACATATTCATCAGCCAGTGTGGCGGATTCAGCAGCGGTCTTCACTTTGTGCTCACTGATGTAAACAGCGATGTGGCTGGGGATAGAGTTTTTAAATTGTTCCAACACAACCAGATCACACAGAGCAGCACAAGTGTCCACATTTAAAGCACTGCACCACCTACTGAAAAAAGTGACCAGATCTCTGGCAAACTCAACATGGCTTTGCTTACTTGACTTCTCCCAGGTCCTGAACTTCTGGCGATATGCCTCAGGGACTAACTCGTAGGCCTTTAATACAGCTGACTTCATGGTTAAATAAACCTTGCATTCTGCCACTGTCAGAGCAGATTAGGCCTCCTGAGCCCTGCCTGTTAAAACACACTGTAGCAACAGTGTACGCTCACAGTCGGACCATTCTCTACTCTCAGCTACACGCTCAAACAGTGAGAAAAAGGTATCTGGGTCTCGCTCACTAAACTGAGGAACCAAATGCAGATTATTGGCAACATCAATTTATGTTGATCTACCAGAGAAGTCTGAGGCATGGCGGGCCATCAGGTAACCCCAAACTCTGTTCCTCCATCTCCAGCCTTTTCATTTCTGCCTCTCTCCTCAGCTTCTCCATCTCTGTCTGCAGGAGCAACAGCTCTCGCCTCTGCTCAAAAGTCAGACCTCCATCCCCCCCCGGACCAACAGCACACAATCTAGTTTTAAAAATACCCAGATCAGTCAGATTAGCTTTAACAATACCTTTAATGTTTTCTTTCATCCTTTTATCACCAATATCTCAGTCAAAATGTTCGGCCAGAAACACGACAACTTACAGTGGCTGCATCGGATTACTGTACTAACTGCTACAACTAAACTGCACATCACCAACCGAGGCGACACAAACAAACGACCAGCGGCTTTGCCACGATACTCCCAAAGAGTTAGCTGTTCATTCACTAAACGCTGCCGTAAACAGTAACAGCTGTGTCGGTGACACACTACAACCGGCTTCATTCACAAAAACCATCAAACTCCGCCCACCACCTTCTTACTACCTGAGCTACTGACGAGTCCCAATTGTTACAGCCCGGCTCTGAGGCTGCAACAAAGCAGGGAGTGGAGACGAGGTCAGACGCACAAAAACATAATTTTATTTACAAAAACGAAATAAATAATGAATTACAAGAGTCAGTATCAGTAATCAGTAGTGTCAGCATGTCTGAATGCGTATGTGTGTGTGAGAGAGCAGGTAACCAAACCAGACCCAAGCAAACCAGAAGAACAGCAGTGGCGCCATTCCCATACGAGTGGGGTGAGCAGGTGGAATGAGAGAGAGCAATGTCTGGATACCAGGGTTTAAATAGAATTCCATCTGGCCCATTCTTCTTCTTCTTCTTCTTCTTCTTCTTTGTATTGTATGGCGGGTGGCAACCAACGTTAAGTTGCATTACCGCCACCCACTGTGCTGGAGTGTGAACCAGAATTATCTAGTCCCACTACAAACTAAATAAATAAATAGATAAATAAATAATAATTATATTCTCTTATTTAGCCCTGTATCTTTCATAAATTCAATGAGTTTCCCTAATCCAACAGTTAATACTATGGTTGAGCCGTTTCGTCTCATTTCAGACGAGTATCCGTTACGGATAAAGCATTTTTGATGAATACAATTATGATACGAGTAAAACCCGTCAATATCCGTGCACGAAGGAAAATCCTCATTGTGTAACTGACTGTCTTCGCGCTCTGTGATTGGCCAGTCACACACAGTGCCCGCCCCTCCCTACACAGACACGTCTCTGCACGTCTCTCGTAACGTACGGGGTCCATTTAATAAGACAGAGCTGAAAACGGCTCACGTCGCGTCGGTCACTGCCTCCAGTCCGGTCTTTTTTTTTTTTTTTTACTGCCTGCTTGCTCTTAGTTTGGCTGGTGATATGAAGTCAGTTAGAAAACTTTGCTCGTACTGAACGCGGTGCTTTTGAGAAGAATACAGTGAACAAGGCTGACATATTATTTCCCTGTTTGCCATCACTGGATGTTTGCATGAATCATGAAGTTCACACAGATCATTAAAAAATAAACAGTCTCACAGACCACTTACACACACACACACACACACACATATAGTTGAACACACAAAGTAGCCTATATTAATATTTTTATTGTATGTGGCTGCATGCAGGGTCTGACACTTTCTCTCTACAGTTCATAAAAATAAATATAATATTATAAATATTACAAATTAAGCTTTATATATATATATATATATGCTTTGAATAGAGTAGATTAGCAACTTCTGATCAATCCATATCAATATCAGACTTAATGTATCGATTTAAACCCCACCCATTTCCGCGGCCACTTCCGGTTTAGGCACCGCCCACTCCAAGTACAGACACGGATACAGATAATTTAGATGGTTGAACAGATACGGATACAGATAGTGGTGTACTCGCTCATCCCTAGTTAATACACTTCCCAGTGTTAGATCTTGTATTCCAATCCGTCTAACCTCGTTCTTTAGACTGACTCTCCCTCTAGAATACTTGCTGCAATGAAGCAATGCGATGAATGACGTGTTCTACTGACACTTTCTCTAAGCATACTGTAACAAATTACTGTAAAAATACAGGGTATTTTGAACAGTAGTGTACCGTTTTCCATTAATACAGTTGAATACTGTAAATTCAAACGCCTCTGAGGAACAAAATATTAACAGCAAGCTTCTGTAAAATCTTACGGTACAAAGCCGTATTCATTTTTTTTTATACAGCAAGCTACCATAATCTTACGGTACAATACAGTATTTTTTTTTTTTTACAGCAAGCTACCATAATCTTACGGTACAATACAGTATTTATTTATTTATTTTACAGCAAGCTAACATAATCTTACGGTACAATACAGTATTTATTTTCTTTTTCAGTTAACTTTAAAGACTTGGTCTTGGGTCTGTTAAATCCTACTCATCTGAGCAAAATTACAAATTAAATACAATTAAAAACTAGGTCTAAACACTGGTGTTTCAATTTGAGATTGAGGGAACACTAACTAGAAAACGAAGAATTAGTTTTCATAGGGACTCTTAAACTGAAAGCACCAAACTGGACGGAGCACTTGAGGAGGCGCCACCTGCTGCTTTCTCCCCTTCTCTCTCAACTGCGGCGCATCAACATCATCCATCCTGCACCCCAGAAGGTAAATATATCTAGCTAAAGTCAGAATAATGCAATTATGTGATTTTGTGTTGGATTAACATTTTATTAAAAGCTGCTTTTTTTTTTTTGCCGAAAACGTCGAGTCAAAATTAGCGCCGCAAGCTAGCATAAGGCTACTAGCTAACTTAGCAAAGCTGTGTGGACAAAGGTTTAGCTTTTCTTTGAGTTACTTAAAACAGTTACTTAACTGTTACTTAAATTTGATTTGCTGGCTACAACGCTCTATTTTACCAGTTCTCTCTTTTAAACAAAACAGTTTAGGGAGACGCTAGTTATGCAGGTTGAGGCTAAAAGCTAAATAACAGCTTCTAATGTGCACTATTTTAATATAGCTAACAGTTAACGAGTTGACTTTTTTCTTGAGTGTATTTTAAAGATTGTGTGTAGTTGAGATCATTTTGTTGTGAAGGCCTGTAGTGAAAACATGATAACTTGCAATATATGTGGTAAAACTTAATTGAGGAGCCTGAAAAAGTCTTTAAAACGTAACCTAATCTTTGCAAACCAAAGTACTAGAAATCACTGCTGACAAATTTCCCAAAGATAACAATGTTTTCTAATGCCTCAAGTTAAAGTTAAATAAATACTGTAATAACGGCAGCAGCTGATCTGTTGTATTCATCAATCATTAATATAGTTTCTCAAAATGAAATAAGTCTCTCATAATTATGAGACACAGGGGTGATTATCATGAAGACATCTTCATTTTTTATTCAATTAATGTGACAGGGTTCCATATTAAATGCAAATGATCTTTACTTACCACACCTAATATCTTATGTGCTGTCTATTATTTCATTTTAGGCGCCTCATTGGTATCAATCCCAAGAGGGGAAGCAAGACCGGCCAGGGGAAGGTGGTGTCAAAGAAGACAGGGAAGCTGGTCCACAAAAAGGCAACAACAGTGAATTCCCATGTGGCTACTAAAAAATTTGATGGACTTTGAGTGGGGCTTTATTTAATCAGTATAGCTCAGTCCATCTCTCGTTGAGAACCTGTTTGATATGTTTTGTTGTTATTGTTATAAAAGCTGTGTAATGAAGTTAACTTGTACATAGTTTTTTTTAGCCATCTCTTGTCATAGTTCCAGAAAAAATATGACAACCAAGTAATAGTGTTTTGTATGGATTTTATGGATACTGAAAATGTTCAGCTTTAATAAATGCCTAATGTTGTAAGGGCATCTCTTGTCTGAGCCATTTATGTGGTAGCTATTTTCATGTATTATTTCATATATTATTATTATTATTCCTGGGTTTTTTTTAATGTAAAACATTTAGGTCACTGTAAAGATCACATTCTGCAGTATTTAACATAATTTTATAGTAATAAGTTGTTAACTGAGAGCACAGTACTGTAATACTTTTACAGTAATATACTGTTGTTGTAGATCACAGTAGCACACTGTAGAATAACAGTTTGAAGCTGGCAACTCTCGCTGCCAGTAGTGTACTGTAATTTAACAGGAAAATTGTTACAGTGTAATTTTACAGTAGTAAGTTGTTAATTGAAAATAATGTAGGAACTGTAAAATAACGGTATAATACTGTAATCTACTCTACAGTACAGTACTGTAATACTTTTACAGTAATGAACTGTTGTTGTAGATCACAGTAGCACACTGTAGAATAACAGTTTGAAGCTGGCAACTCTAGCTGCCAGTAGTGTACTGTAATTTAACAGGAAAATTTGTTACAGTATCACAAAAGCCTGTTGGATGTTTTTTGAGTGAAGCGTTTTTTTCAACCCAGTGTGACCTACCCTCAACCTTGTCAACATATTTTCTATTTTAGTGCTGATCTGAACTGATCTCACTGTGCCCACTTCCCGTTGTATTGCATATAAGTGTCTTCCCACCTCCCCATTATCCCATTCATATTGTCATTCCTTGTGTTTATTTCTTTTTATAATTCCTTTTGCTTCACATTTACTGAGTGAGAAAGCCATACTCTCCTGTTGTTTTAATGCTTGTTTAGCCAATGTATCAGCCATCTCGTTGCATTTAATTCCTCTATGAGCTGGTATCCACATAAAGGTGACTCTTCTATCCTGCCTCTGTGTCATGTCAAAGAAAAAAACGTTAAGTTACTTTTTTCTTTCCTGTCATATCTCCATGTTGTCACATCACTTCCTGTTTTATTTTGTTAACCCATTCTCCTCTCGTTTCAGGTAGCTTACCCTTCCTCTTGTGTTCCTGCCAGCTGTGATTGTCTCCATCGGCTCCCCATTACCTCGTGTATTTAATGTCTGTGTCTCCCTTTTGTCCTGTGCCAGCATTTCTCCCACTTCTACCTGCAGAGCTGACACAGGGCTTGTTTTGCGTGCACCCACCACAGCAAAGTCTCAGAGATTGAGCTTAACCATAAGCAATACATCCATAATCAAAGACAGATCTAATCAATGCTATATAAATATTTTCATAGCACATCTGCTTGCTCCCCATTCTGACTCTGATAAGCACCTCGTTACATTCAATACCTTTTTACATTTAGAAATTACCTTATCAATATGTTCATTCCATGTCATGTTTGCATTAAACCACACACCCAAAAAACGGAATATTTTTACTTGCTCTATCTGTAGACCGTACATATACAACTTTCCCTCAGCATTCCTTTTCCATGTAAATAATACAGATTTAGTTTTGTCAACTGAAAATTTGAGACCTCATAGATACGGCCAGGTTTAAACAACATTTACTGCCTCTCGAATTTTTGTTGTAACAAGGCCCCATCATCAGCAAATAATGATCGTCCAACATCCTCCCGCACTTGAGAAAAGACAACATTAATCATAATGGAAAATAAAATAGGACTTATAACACTTCCCTGAGGAGTACCATTATCCACCATATATTTTCTTGATAAATTCTAACCTGAATAAATCTATCAAATAGGAAATCCTTTGTCCAGTTGTACATTCTTCCACCTATTCCCATCATGTTTAATTTAATCATTAGTCCCTCCTTCCAAACCATATCATCGCCTTTTCTATGTCAAAGAAAACTGCCATCACTCTTTCCATTATCTTACCTATGTGAAGTTAATGCGATTGGTCTGTAATTCATTGGATTTGATGAATCCTTTCCTGGTTTCCTGATAGGGATAATCACTGCCTCTTTCCACTCAGCTGGAAGTTTCCCTGTTTCCCTTACTTTGTTATACAGACCTAGCAACTTCAAAGATGCTTTTACAAGTGTTTTAATGTAACATAACAAATTTCATCCTTTCCTGGAGATGTAAGCCCTGATCTTATAATCGCTCTCCTCATTTCTTCTAAGGTAAATGGAGCATCCATTGTACTAGTTATATCTTCCCTTGTCTCAAATATTCCTGGATAATTTGATCTAGTCTATTCTCTTCCTGTCTTACCTTCTTCACTCAGATTATTGGAGCTGTGAACTTGAATTGCTAACATTTCAACCTTCTCTTCATCCGAGACTGCAACCCCCCCCCCCCACCTGTCCCACCTTTTTGATCTATTTTGTTACACGTTTGCCAACTTTGCCTTTTTGCATTTCTTCTTTCCTTACTATTGCTTATGCTTGTTTATACGTAATTAAATTCTGAAAGTTCTCCCTCATACCCTCAGAGCCTTATTTCTCTCTTTAATCACTTCACCACATTTATCTGTCCACCACGGGACTGCTTTCCTCTTCATCTTCCCTTTACTTCTAGAAATTGTCTGCTTAGCAGCATCGAATAATATCCTTTTAAATTTCCCCTCCGTCTCCTCAGTATCTCTCTTTCATCTATTTCCCTCTCACAAATAAACTCCAACATATCCCACTGTGCTCTGTTAAAAACCCACTTCCTCAGTCCTTGTTTTTGAGGCCTATGCCTTTGCATTAATATTTGACACACTATCGGAAAATGATCACTACCTATAGAGGTTTCTTCTGATACATCCCACTCACATATTCCAGGCAAATTACTAGACACTAGAGTTAAATCGAGTACTGAAGTGTTCCCTGCGTGTCTTTGCAGTGCGCACTGGAGTTGTTGTGTATTTAAAAAAAAAACGTGTGAGTAAAATGCCTGTTAAAATGTCTTGTACTTAATATCATGTGGGTAAAAGCACAGATAAAAATGTGGTGTATGTTAAAAACTAAGCTAATTTAACAAATGTGATGTGTGTATTTACATCTACATTTAAATGTGTGCCTTAGTTTTCGGTCTTGGATTTGTCTTTGTTCTATGTCTCAGTTTTTGCCTGTGTTTTGTCATAGTTCTTTCAGTTCAGTCCTGTCATGTCGTTGTCCTGTTCTGCCTTTTCCCAGTCTCGTCATATGTAATGTAATGTTTAGTTCTGTCTGTTCTAGTTCTGTGTTTTGGTTTCTGTTCTGTCTGTCATATTTCTATATCAGTATCTTGCCTCTGCTTCACTTCACCTACCAGCCACACCCACCTCATCATGTCACCTGCGTTTTCTGTTGAAGCCAATCACCACCAGGACTCTATATAAGTCGGTTCATTTCAGTTTGCCATCACCGGATTGTCACTTCGCTTCATGTCCCTGTCAACTTCGATTAGTGTTCATGTTCACGTTCACATTCACGTCATACTTATTCTCTCTTGTCATGTCATGCCATGCTGGTTGCTGATTTTTTTTGTGTTTGGATTTTGACTTCCTGGAACCGGACCTTGCCGTGAGTTTTTGTTACGACATCATTTATTTTGATGTGACTATAAAGGCCATTCTGGTTCTGATGAGTCCTCAACCCCCCGTCGTGACAGCTGTAAGGTTAAATCATCATTGCACCGTGCCTTAAACTATTTACTACTAATTATTTAAAATATTTTGGGTGCTTTAAATATGTGTATTTTCTACTTGTTTTTAGGGTAATTTCTAGTGGTTTAAAAATCAAGTATTTGATTTCAGGTTATGATTATTAGTTATGGTTTTTTGGATTACACTTACTTGAGTTTTTTTGTTTGTTTGTTTGTTTGTTTTTAAGGTTTTTCACCTGTACTGTATTGGCTTGGATCTCTTTCAAAAAATAAAGGAAAGAAAAGAAAGAAAGCTGAATCTGAGTTATTGAGTGAAGTCCAGTCAAATTTCCTGAAGCAAGTCACCCATTGAAGTGGGGGCTGCAGGTTAAACTCACAAAAGTGAGAACCACTTGACAATCTGACCTCACCTCCATTGTTGCATTCACTACACATGCTATGAAAGTGACTAGTCTCTTCAAATCCACCATTACTTTTCCGTCACTTAGCTGGTGTGACTCCTCTGCAGGTCACCTTCCTGGTCCACTTATTTCACCATATTCATTCCTCTGGTTCACCACCACAGCTTCTGCATAAGTGATGTTACTCTGAGCCCTCACCTTCTGTATCCCCCTCTCTCTCTTAGCCATGTGTATCTCTCCGACCTGAGTTTTCAACACAGTTGTCAACTTCACCAGACTCATTAAAGAAATTCCCCTCTCGTCTCCAAATCTCCATATTATTTTGAACTCCTGGGCCCAGGTGTTACTCATTCTTCATGATGACCCTGCCTCGACCACAGCCTGCAAGATAAAGGGTTTAACAAAGCAGCACGCCCCGAGTGGTGTGGAGGGGTCGTCACATTATCTACTTGTTTAATGTAATTCTATTTTGATATACTTAGTACATTTTGCTGATAATACTTTTAATGCTGGACTGTCACTTGTATGATTGAAAATGGCTTATACTTGAATAATTTTTAATTGCTACTCTTTCTTAGGTAAAACATCTAAATACATCTTACATAACTGGCATTCAAAAATGTGGTTATCATTCAACATTAGTTCCAAGTAATATCCACAAGGTGTCACTGTTAAACTGCTTATTGATTCCAGCAGCTGTGGCACAAAGAGAACACAGCATCAGCTCTTGCAACACAGTCAGTAGAGAATTTTAGTCCCAAGTGTGCAAGATTTTGAATATGTTTGAAAATGTTATAACTACAATCAAATGGATTCACAAGTTAAGCATTATTTTCATTTTTAATGCAGTTACCTATGTAAGTAAAGTATGTATTCATAGTTTAATTATTTTGTAGGTACCATTCATTCACTTTATTAATTGTGTGTGTGTTTGAACCCCTCTTTATGCTCTCTCTATATTCACAGTTCTAGTTTTATCAAATATGTCATTTATCCATCTACTGGTCTGCCTACTGTGTGCATGTATGCAATCATTCCTTCACTGGTTTGTCTGAATCCTGAGATAAAGCAGTGATGATCTAAAGCAGAAATCTTACATTTTACACATTGTTCATTTATTCCATTAAAGACGTAATGAATGTTGATTAGCTGTTTGCTCCATGTCACACTGTGGTGTGTACATTAGAACAGGCTGCTGCAGCAGCCCATCCTGTTGTCTTCATACCAGTGTTCAACACAATGCTGCCAGTATATAACTACGCCATTCATTGATGAAAACACTTAGAGAGTAGAGTGCGTGTCTGTGTGTGTATGGTGCGATTAGGTTCTGCCTGTTCTTTTCTCTGTAGACATCTATATATAGCTCCATGACTCGCAGCCGTCACATAATGACTGAAATGACAAAGTAAGATTTGGATGATCATCAATTGTCTGTCAGTGTCTCTCTGTCTCTATCTCTCTGTCAGGCAGTGTGGCCATGAGTAGTGAAACCATTCATATATTAGCATAGCATAATGCCAGTAAAAATGACATGTGCCAATACTGTCATATGTCACTGAAACAATAAATTATTTTGCAGCATGCAATACACATACAATATATATAAACACTTTAAAAATAATAATAATAAATAAATAAATAAATAAATATATATATATATATATGTTATAATAATCTGATCCCAAGTATTGACAATATACTCCATGCACTGACAGGAAAATAAAAGCAAAGATTTAATGTCATATGTGATTAGCTGTTTGTTAACCCCACATCTTTCATGTGGATGGACTGGAGCTGGATTGGAAAAGCCAGGTGGCATTTAACAAGATTTGTAAGATCAGTTACCCTACCAGTGTTGAATTTAGAGAGGGCAGATAACCTAGCTTCACTTAGTGAGATGGGCCCCTGGTCTTTACTCAGTTAATTGGAAAACATAAATTGCTGCTGCTCAAAATAAGGCGGAAAAAAAGGAAAGTGGCAGAATGCGGGGTGGGGTGGAGGGGGGGTCTTTGTGTCCTGGCCTAACTGGAGAGTTCAGGATCGTGGAGGGAATGTGGACAGGACACCTTCTAGGGTGTATGTGTTCGCTCTATAGAGGAAACAACTGGATCAGAGCAAGTTGGACAGAGTACACACATGTATACACGCACATAAATACATACACAAGGCAGGTGTGCACACACTGAATTAAAACAAAGTATTAAACTAAATTCTACTCTAGGTTGTACTCTATGTTACTCTTATACTGTCAGGTCACATTTTCAAAGTTGAAAAATTATGTCTGTTTTATGTGCTTTGGTTTAAGTAATCAGATGAATAGTGTTCAGATCGGTGATACCACTGTAAGATCCCTTTGAAAATAGATTGTATTGGTTTTAGCTAAATGCAAGTAATAGTTTGCCACCTGAGTGTGCTGCTTACAAGATAGCCCTACTTGTCATTTGTTTAAAATGTTTATGTGATGATATTTAAACCCAAAATTCACGTAGGCCTACTTGTTTGTTGGTTCGCTCTTTCTTTTTTTTTTTAACCCTGTTTATATCATTATTCTAATGTTGATATACACTACTACAGTAATTTTAACATTAAACAATGTGACTATAAGCAAGTATGTTCACATGCCAATATGAATAAAAGAAGCACATTGTGTATATCTAAGATGTCAAAACAGTAGAAATGGCTTATAGACAGTCAAAAACAGTTCTACATAGTACACTATACACATTTATACTTATGAGAAAAATAAATATCGTAGGTCTGTAATTATGACCTCTGGAAAATGGCTCCAAGTATCTATTCCAGTATATCTATTAAGACTAGCTGAGTACCTCATAATACCTTAGCAGCTGCAATACATTTTCACTGACTCAGCCAGAAGCCACAACCACTCAATTCTGATAAAGTCAATATCCTGTTTGTGTGTGTGTGTATGTGTGTGTGATTTCATCAGATGTCACATGTCATGACAAGAGTATGTGTTGGAAGTGTTTGCGTCATTTCTCATGAGAGAAAAGCTGTCTGGATGACTGAGAACCTTCAGAATAGTCCAAGCTGTAAATTATACCTAGAATCTGCTTTTTTGTGTTTTAGAGTTCAGGGTAATAAGAGGTCAGTTATTGCTTAGAGGTGGTCGTTACTTTGGTAACATAATATACTGGTGAACTAAAAACTATACAATGTATAACTAGTAGACTGCCATGTGACAATGGGAACAATAATTCTAAAAATGCATAATACATGTATAGTTAATTACACAGTATAACAATAATCACATTATGGGTCAAAATCTTGAATCATGAGTCTTTTGGAAACATCAGTACATGTCTGAACTAAAAGTGCCATTTATTAGTCTCAGAATATGCCGGGCTACTCAGAAATGTGATCAACTGAACAACATAGCACTTTACACAGTGTAGTAATACTTACAATAGTAATGAGATTTTTTAAAAGTAAAGAATAGGATGTACTTTCTTAACTACTCATAACTTATATAGAGTAATGAATTCATGAGCTTCTTTTATGATCAAACTTGATGAAAGACCAAATGTGTCACCTCCTGCCCTCAGCCCCCCTCTTTACTGATTTAGCTCCAAACACAAGAACATTAGAAAACAGCTATAAAAACTGATATTTGCTTTTCTCCCATTGACCTTCACCAACTGCTACAATTTTGCTATCTAAATCATCAACATGTGTCTTAGAACCCATCCCAACTAGACTACTTAAAGGAATTTGACCCTTAGTTCTTCACTAGATATGGTCAGTCCATCTTTATTAACAGGCCATGTACCACAGTCCTTTCTCTTCTTATAAAGCCTACTGTTGATGCGGGGGTTTAGCCAACTGAAACTTCTCCACTGTGGGACGACTAAAAGGAATCTTATCTCATCTTATCAACTAAATACTTGTATCTAATGTTCCCTTTCTGTCTGTGATCTTTGATGAAGCAATCATCAGTCAGTTGTTCAGTTGTGGGACTTTGTTACCTCCCGAGGGTGTTGCCAGGGGATGAGGGGAGGAAAACAAAATGATAAACATTTTACTGGGAAAAGGACAGCGACACAGAGACTGACTGTGTGAAAGAAAACAATGATTTTTATTAAAGGAAAAAAAACAAACTAATGATAACTGGAACAAAAAGCGCTGGTTAAAAAACTAAACACCACGGACCAGGAGCTGTGAGTACACGAACAAAAGACGCCACCACTCTGGGGGGAAAGAACAAACACAAAATGAAATGCTTCCTCTACTCCACTGGGAAGGATCACGAACTAAAGCACAATGAAATAGACGCACTAGCAAAGCCAACCAACCACACCACCGTAGACCGCAATCTTACTTCCACACCGTCTCTCTCTCTCTCTCTCCACACTGCCCCTCACACCTGCTCCTCACCCCGGGCCGCACCCCTCCCCCACTCTTTAACCATTTCCGGCTGATGAGTGGAGTGGGAACAGCCGCTGGTCGGGGGGAGTGGCGATCACCTGGAGGATTAGAACAAGGAGAGAGAGACACACCCACACACAACACGTCACACACACAACCACAGGCACTCGGGCTGTGACAGACCTTCTATGTAACAATTGTTTATTTGAGGATTTTCAGCCAGGACTTCGAGTGAATCATAGCACAGAGTAACAAAGTTACAGATGATTTAAATGCATCCAACAGAGGACTTGCCTCAATGGATTTCTTGTTGATCTCAGTGTTGTATTCAACACCATTGACCATTTCATGCCATTACACATTTCATTGGCACATTTCATTGGCATTAGAGGAGCTGCACTAAGTTGATTTAAGTCCTCTTTATCAGACTGATCTCAGTTTGTACATGTTAATGAAGAGTCGCCAAAGTTAGTTCCACAAGGTTCTGTGCTTGGACCAACCTATTTGCCTTATATATGCTTCTATTGAGAAACCTTAGGGTGGGTCATAGTCATGCAGATGATACCCAATTAATCAAGTCAGAAAAAATGAAAAACTTCACTAAAAGTTAAGAAGATGCAGAAAAAAAGTACATATTTCTCCCATATTGCCTCACTGCACTAAAATCTAGACCAGAATTTGAAATCCTTCTCCTCACATACAAAACCCTTAATTTTCAGGTACCATCATATCTTAAGAGTTCATAGTATACTATTATCCGTCTAGAACACTGCACTCCAAAAATGGAGGGTTATTTGTGGTCAAAAAGTAGAATGGGAACCAGAACCTTCAGCTCTCCAGGTGTTACCACTTACTCTCTGTCGGGTTGCTGAGGTTGATGTTAAGCAACTGACTTATGGAAATCTTGAGAAAAGGTTCCAGTGTCAGGGTCCAGACTAGGTCAGTCTTAGGACTAGCTGAATTTACCTTAATTCTAACACAAAGAAGGATCCTGGGCAAGAAGGAGTAATAAATGACCAAACTAACCTCAGGGCCAGACACTCCGGAGATGCCACTTTCACTGTCTCCCTCTGAGAAAGAGCCTGATTCGTCGCTGGAGTTGCTGCCACTGGCACCACATCCCTGTTCGCTTTTTATCTTACTGCAACCCTGAGAAAAGACCACCTCTCCGATGCGGGGGTTCCTCTGCTCCACCACCCCAGTCAGGGAGCGAGACAGTCCAGAGGTGGAGCCTGAGCGTGGGGGTGAAGAGAAGTCAGAATGGGGAAGGCTTGAGGGCGAGCTGCCTGCATCCTGTGGGTAAGAGAATGAGGACCTGGAGCTGGAAGTCTGGGTGTGGGCTTCAGAAGGAGTAGGGGAGGGGGCTGATGTCTTGATGATAATAGGGCAGCTGGTGGCAAGGCATAACCGACCAAAAGAAGGAGCTTCAACCTGCATCATGGTTGAGACCTTTTCTCTGAACTTCTCATCCATGTAAGAATGAGTCAGCATTTGTTGCTCACATGCTGCTGAAGTGAAAATGACACTGCATCTGTCGAGCTCCCCCTCATGTTTGGAGGACGCGGCTTTAGACAGTGACCTTTCCATGTTCATTCCAGTGCCAGTCAGCGCTGCTGGTATTACATCTGCAATGCTGGTCTTGAGGTCTACTCCACCCACAGATTCCCTCTTGTCCCTCTGCCTGTCTTTGACAAGTTTCCTGTAGGGGATGAGCCTGTTAGTGAGTAGCTGCTTGATGGTGGAGCTGGGCATGCCACTGAGATCCAGGCCACCTCTTTGGAGGTAGGAGTGCAGGCAGGAAGAGTGTGAGCCTCTGCTTGGAGAGTGTTCAGCTGCCACTGGAACCCCTTCCACTTCTAACTCCATCTCCAGTACCTCCTCAGTACACAATTCTGGGTTGCAACCAGTCTTTTCATCTCCTTCCTTCTCAAAAACAAAATGTTCTTCTTTGATCTTGGAGGGTGTAAGAAGAGATTGTGGAGCAGCACTGCTGTCTGTGGACTGTGAGCTCACAGGGCTGACTGAGATATGGTTGGCCAAAATGACATTATCATTGCCATGATGGTGTTCTCCATTGTGCTTGTTGTCACAGATCTGGTGCTGACATTTTCTGTATTCAGGACATTGAGATAGATCAGTGGGAAGTGATGCAGTGCTTGCTACATGATTGGTCTGCTGCCTCCTTTCCACAGAATCATCCAAGGATGTTGCCTCAGAAAAGACTGTATTCTTGGCTGTGATGTCATCATCATATTCCACCTTGCTATGACAGGACTGTTGGTCATCATTCTGTAGCTGGGCTTGGAGGAACTGAAAGCACGAGTCCTCCAAATTGTAAACACCCAGGAAGTCTGCGCACAGAATGACCTCATGGATGTTTTCCCGACTTAAGACCAGCTTGGCTGTGTAGGCAAACTGAAGCAGTGGAGCAAACCCTTTCACTGTCACCTGTAGAGGCGGGTAGACAGGAAAATTTATTAGTGTGAGATGAAAAAACTGTTATACTGTCAGTGCCTTAAGTATCAATTTAAAAGAGTGTAAATGTTGCATCATAAAGATTCCTATTTTGTGGAGCACCTGCTCCAAATGAAGACATGGCAAGGCAAGGGTGTGTCTGTCCTTCTGCTGTAAAAAGCATATTTTTTATGCTTCAAGTCTTTTTTCAGCGGAAATCATTGAGCAGGGTGAATATGCATTTTGACAACAGTAATTCCATCAGTTCAACCACAAAGTCATGTCATACTCACCATTGTGCTGCTCTGAGTTTCTCAACAATGTTTTCATACAATTGATTCCAGTCGTTTTTTGTTTGCTGTACTTGTAATTATGTTGACCTATCATCAGCAAAACTCAACACTTTGTGATGTTTTCTTTACACTAAATGCTTTTAAATGAAAATGAATCCATGGTAGCTTAAGATAGCTCTGGGGAAAAGGCAAAAGTGGTATGTATTACATGACTCTTCCCGAATAAATGGAATGAGGACACTGGACATTATCCTGAATTTATCAAAGCTGCACTCCTCCCTCATAACAACCTTACTAATGAGAAGCAGCCGAGAGAAAGATGGTATTGGAGAGAAACGAGAATGATCAATGATTTATTATAAACCACTTAACATCTGGCTTTCACCTATTATTTCCCCTTAAGCAGTTTTAAAGTTGAAAATAAACATGTTGTTCTACACTGTCAGACAGTATGATATATATTACGTATAATCTTGAAGCTGTAAGATATTTACAGGACAGAAATATTGAAACAAATTGACAATAAAACTGAGGAACTCTTCAGACAAATGAAAACAGCAGAATAGAGCTAGACATGCACTGTATTACCCTTTCAGAACTTTCAGAATTATACACATGGCAAAAAAGAAACGTACTGAGCAGCCACGATATTGATTATTGTTTCCACTACAATGAGCAAATGGAGATACTTCTCCATCTGCTTAACTATGACCAACACACAAATGAAGACAAGGACATTTTTTCAACTTTTCATCAGCTTTTATGTAACTTCCTGTCTAACTATAAAATGCTTCACAAAATAGGGATGTGTTTTGCAGTCAGTCAAACCATTGATTGTGCAAATAGATCTTGACTGAACTCTAAGCCCCACTGGCAGCCAAGCCAACTTGTGAGATCTGCTGTGAGCCGAGCATATTCTCGGCTGTCAGTGTTCGTGCCAGGTAGCGTAATTTGCCAATTAGTCCTGTCTATAACAGCTGTGCCGTTTACTGGTGTGACCAGGCCTTAATACACAATCAATGTAGTTATAAGGTTTATTGGGAGAAAACAGGGGTCGCTATCATAGAAGTACTATTTACAAAGGCAAGTAGAGAGTTTTATAGCTCTCTGTGCCTGTGTAATCAGATTTGTAAAATCTCTAAATGCGTAATGAGACTAGTGAATGTGTACAGAAATCTACAAATGTGTATTCAGAATCTGTGTGTTCATAATCAGATTTGTCAGTGTGTTCTCCGTCTGTAAGTGTTTACATCGATCAAATCTTTGAATCTCAGGCTCAGGACATAGAGTGGTTGTTCACTTTACAGTATATTGCATTTCAGTGGAGTAAGGACATGGTTTGCACAGAGTGCACTAAAGTTAGAGCCTGGAAATAGTATGTCACCTTCTACAATTTTTGTGACTGCCCGAAACAGCTACTCCAACAATCACCGTGACTGGTCAGGTGTGTGGATATGTAAAAGTAGGCAGGGTTTTAACTGCATCATGATGATGCCTTTGAGGAGAGAGCTAAATGTTCATCATTACCCCTGTTGTACAATTCATCACGTCTTAAACACTGAACAAAGCTCAGTCAGAATAAAAGCCACTGAGGTCGAAATATTCTGACAGTATGGGTCAAGCTATAAGGAGGAGAGAAACAAAAGGTGAACGAAACTGCAATCTCAAGAGCTAGAAAAAGACACAAAGAAGCCAAGTAATTGAACAGACCTGAGGACAAGCTCTATCAAAATAAAACAGGAAATAACAAAATAATTACTCAAACCATGACATCCTGATGAATGCTCACATCTTTTAAGTATTGTAACACAAACCTTTTGATATATATGTGTGTGTGTGTGTGTGTGTGTGTGTGTGTGTGTGTGTGTGGAGTGTTGTGGTTCATTTTGCTATGTTCTCATTGTGGCCCTGTACCTTGTCTGGCAGGTTAATGATGGGCTCCACTTCGCCCGGTGACCCATGGTACCCCAGCAGGGCCTGCAGGAAGTAGTGGCTACTCGCAGCGAGGACAGCCCTGTGTGCGCGTACCTCCCTTCCCTCCACCAGTATGGTCACGTCACACAGAAGACCCTGTTGTCGCTGCTCCTCCAGGCTCAACAGCACGTTTGCACAGTGGACCTTGGATTCATACACATACATGGGCGCTGCCGCCTCTCCATCCTGCCTCTCACCTGTCGACATTACTTCCTTGAGCACCCTGCAAAGAAGAAAGAAAGGACATCATGTTATTGAGCTACATGGACACAAACTACATCCCAATCCAAAGGTTACCTTTTTAACTGTGTCCACTGTGAAGAGGCTATGACACACTAGGAATTGTATTAGGTATGTGGATTTCCCCGCTGAGGGACTAATAAAGGTATACCTTAACTTAACATTGCAAAAAATATGGTCTAATACCAGCAACAGGCTGCAATGCTTTGAGCATTTGTCTTTACAGCCAGATTTCCATGATATCTGAGTGGGAGTGGGAGTGGGAGGGCAACATGAGAGCAAAAGTACAGTAATATGTTAAAATGGCAAATGCAATTGAATTGGCAGCTTGTAAATTTGTAGGAAAAGAAAATTGATTACTAGTGTGTAAGATTTGCAATATGTGCAATTCACAATCCCAGAATCAGAATCAGAATCATCACATCACACCCACCCGCTAGCCACTGTCACATCGTCTGCACATGCTACCTAAGTAAGACAAGCCCTATTTTTGAGTTTTAAGTTTATGAAGCATCAAATAACCTAAGTTCCCATTCAGTTCCTCAACACCATCATTTTTTTAAAAATCAGCCAGTAATACCAATTAATATGGGAGTTGTATAGGTATCAAAAAATCTATCATGCCCAACTCTGCTGCTACACAAACACGCCTCTGCACGTCATACGCGGCGCACTTGACAAGACAGAGCTGGGCTCGTGTTGCGTCGGTCACTGCCTCCACTCCGTCGTGTTTTTTTTTTTTTTTTACCGTCTGCTTGCTCTTAGTTTGGCTGGTGATATAAAGTCAGTTAGAAAACTTTGCTCGTACTGAACGCGGCGCTTTTGAGAAGAAGTGAACAAGGCTGACATATTATTTCCCTGTTTGCCATCACTGGATGTTTGCATGAATCATGAAGTTCACACAGATCATTAAAAATAAACAGTCTTACAGACCACTTACACACATACACACATATAGCTGAACACACAAAGTAGCCTATATTAATATTTTTATTGTATGTGGCTGCATGCAGTATCTGACACTTTCTCTCTGCAGTTCATGAAAATAATATTATTGAGATATACTCTATATATGCTTTGAATACAGTAGATTAGCAACTTCTGATCAATCCATATCAATTTCAGACTTAAAATAATGTACCGTTTTAATCCCCACCCATTTCAGCGCCCATTTCCGGTTTAGGCACCGCCCACTCCGAATACAGATACAGATACAGATGATGTAGATAGTTGAACAGATACAGATACAGATAGTGGTGTACTCGCTCATCCCTAGTATTTATTACACTATTCGTAGCTGTCGCACAGGATGTATTTCTTTTGTAGACATTTTGGTGTTTTTGGAGAGAAAAATTTTGTTTTGAAATGTCTGTGAGTGGAGCGTTATTGACGCCCAGTGGTCAAACCGTGTATTGCACCTAGTGAACAGCTTGCAGTGTTCATATGTTCAGTCGCTGTAAAACAATGCTAGCAAGAGAAAATAATAGGAGGACACTGAATAACTGAAGAATTCCTAAATAAAGGCGCACACGGTACATGATGCGATTTGATTTTGTACTGACATTTTGTTTAGGTTTGTGTTTTAATTTTGCACTGACAAAAATGCTTGTGTTTGTGTCACTTACTTTGTATTAGTTTTTCACGGTATTTGTTGGAAAAATTAGATTTGCTGAAGACAAAAGAATAAACCCTGATCAAACGACAGTTGGAGCATGGCTTATCTGTCCCAGAAGGAAACTTTCGGAGCAGTTATACTATTATTTATTATACTACTAATGGAAAATTAATTGGCAACTATTGTGAAACATTAGATATTTCAGTAAACTGAACAAACAAAATTGTCCAACATTCTAAGATTTTAGTGTCTCAGTGTGAGGATTTGCTGTGTTTCTGTCTTTCAGTAAACTGAATATCTTCTACATTTTGTACTGCTGGTCAAAAAAGAAACCAAAAACAATGGGTCATTAAATTTACTGAGCACATTAATGCTTGAAACTTTAAAGGCTCAGCATTTCCTTTCCTTTCCTTTATTGCCACAGTGATAAATGTATTGGTAAAAGCCTCGCCAGTTCTCTTATCTGCTCAACATCTCTTTGACAGTGTTTCAGATATTTGACAGTGAAAGATTGCACGAGGGTATTTATTGTAACTATTCACTACAAGGTTAATATATTGAATTTTAATATACAATAAAATGTGTATAAAAGTGTATATATTCATAGGTATATGTATATCTAGAGAGACAGATAGAGAAATAGCTATAGCTAGATACAATTGACTGCAGGCAGCTCTGTCCATTGTGTTTCATTTCAATGCTGTAGTACAGCTGAGCATGCAGTCTGTCTGTCTGTCTCATCAGCCTATGGTTGTGTATGTGTGTGTTAGCAGGCATGGGGGGGGGGCTTTCTGCTGATTCATAGCTTTTGAATAGGCACCATCTAGCACTGGGGGTTTGCTGAAGTAGTGCCCTGGCTTTTTTCTCTCTGACTCATGGACCAATATCTCAGAATTGTAAATCATCTCCTGCTTTCTCTCAGGAACACTTCAGACTCAGACCATTCTGTCCATTCCATTTTAGCCACTCTGCCTGCTGAAGAAAGGAGAAAATGCATTCACCAACATTGCTCTTTGGTTCTAGTCATATTCTGAATTCTTCAGACTTTTCAGGATATGATTAGAAACTAGACTACTTGTACTCTGCTTTTGACCTTTAGCTGTGGTCCTAGTTCATGCATTAGCCATAGTCCAAATAAGTCCTTGTGGTATGGGTAACTCACGTCCCATTGACAGCACAAAATAACACCTACCACTTCCTCTAATAACAGTACAATCTGGTGTCATTGTACTGTTATGTGATAAATCATCAAATACTGTTAACTAGTCCCTGATGGTAGCACTAGAAAGGTCACCAAAACTGAGAGGATTCATGAAGCACTTGTTAGCATTTTACAAAATTCTGTATTTGCTCTCCATTATAGTTACTTATTTATATATTTCACACATAAAATATGGTTTTTGTTGTGAGGTATGCTGTGGTAGGGGGAAGAAATGGAAGGCTAATAGACATGATTTTCTTTGTGAATTATTATTTTCATGAGTAACTGTAGAATCAAATACAAAGTATATAATGGTTGATATTTTTTTTTAATCATTAATTTTTTATTGAAAAACTTCAACAGACATACCGGTTACATTTCAACATTTTTAACCCCAGTAACATCCCAATCCCGCCACCCCTATCCCTGCGTCACACTGATAACTCCAGACAGGAAATGTCCAAAACGCTCCGAAGCCAGTGAGTACTTGACATATCATGTGGGGGTTTTGTCCAGGAATGTCCAGGAGTTAACCTTCTAACTCCTGGACATTCCCATACCATAGGTAGAGATGAGCCAACAGTTCCCTGGGGGCAAAAGGAGCAAAATGGGTCAGGAGTAAATCCCGTTTGATGTCTAATTCTTGGTGTTAAATATGTTCTGTGGCAAAATTTCATATGTATACATTGATGATTTGGATTTTTTGAAGCACTAATAGCATTTGCCCAAATCCAATTCCAGTATAATTCTTGCCCCAATCCCAATAAATCCCTTTCCCAAGCTTTCATTCCTGATGTTGCTGTATATACTTGAGAATTTATGGTAAATATATGATACTATCTGTCTTGGAGCATTCTGTATCCAATCTAAAATGGGATGGTCCTTTAAGGCTGACCCCCGGGGAACCCCATATGCTTTACAGGCTGATCTTACTCTGAAGTAAAAGAAAAAAGAGTCATTATCAACATTAAACTGAGAAACTTCTAAATTTTAGAAACTTTACTACCGATTTAAACACTTGCAACATATAGGATGGAATTGGACCAAGATATAGACCATGTTTTATGGTAGACATAGAGTCGAATGAAAAAGTTTGGGCACCCCTGATCATTTTCAAGATTTTCCTTTATAAATCATTGGTTGTTCGGATCAGCAATTTCAGTTAAATATATCATATAGCAGACAAACACAGTGATATTTGAGAAGTGAAATTTAGTTTACAGGATTTACAGAAAGCGTGCAATAATTACTTGAACAAAAGTCGGCATAAATGTGCATACATTTGGGCAACCTTGTTGTTTTATTTATTTGAATACCCCTTGAGAAAGGGTATTTAAGGTGGCCAGTTGCAAGTTGTTCTCCTCTTTGCATCTTCTCTGAAGAGTGGCAACCTGGGAGCCTCAAAACAACTGTCAAATGACCTGAAAACAAAGACTGTTCAACATCATGGTGCAGGGGAAGTATACAAAAAGCTAGCTCAGAGATTTCAGCCGTCAGTTTCCACTGTGAGGAACATAGTGAGGAAATGGAAGACCACAGGCACAGTTCTAGTTCAGGCCCATAGTGGCCAGAAAAGAAAAATCTCAGATGAGCAGAAGCGAAGGATGGTGAGAACAGTCAAACTCAACCCACAGTCCAGCTCCAAAGACCTCCAACATGATCTTGTTGCAGGTGGTGTCACTGTGCATCGTTCAACTATTCAGTGCACTTTGCACAAGGAGATGCTGTATGGGAGAGTAATGCGGCAGAAGCCATTTCTGCACACATGCCACAAACAGAGTTGCTAGAGGTATGCTAAAGCACATTTGGACAAGCCAGTTCATTTTGGAATAATGTGCTGTGGACTGATGAAACTGAAATTGAGTTATTTGGACATAACAAGGGGCGGTATGCATGGCGGAAGAAGAACAGAAGACAAACACTTGCTACCAACAGTAAAATTAGGTGGTGGCTCCATCATGCTGTGGGGCTGTGGGGCCAGTGCAGGTACTGGCACTCTTGTTAAAGTTGAAGGTTGCATGGATTCCAGTCAGCATCAACAGATTCTTGCAAACAATGTTCAAGAATCAGTGACAAAGTTGAAGTTGCGCCGAGGCTGAAGACTTCAACAAGACAACGACCCTAAACACTGCTCAAATTCTACTAAGGCATTCATGCAGAGGAACAAGTCCAACGTTCTGGAATGACCATCAGTCCCCAGACCTGAATATTATTGAAAATCTGTGGTGTGATTTAAAGCGGGCTGTCCATGCTCAGAAACCATCAAACCTGACTGAACTGGAGATGTTTAGTAAAGAAGAATGGTCAAAAATACCTTCAACCAGAATCCAGACCCTCATTGGAAGCTATAGGAAGCGTTTAGAGGCTGTTATTTCTGCAAAAGGAGGATCTACTAAATATTGATGTAATTTTTCTTTTGGGCTGCCCAAATTTATGCACATTTATGCCAACTTTTGTTTAAGTAATTTTTGCACACTTTCTGTAAATCCTACATACTTCACTTCTCAAATATCACTGTTTGTCTGCTATATGATATATTTAACTGAAATTGCTGATCCGAACAACCAATGACTTATAAAGTAAAATCTTGAAAATGACCAGGGGTGCCCAAACTTTTTCATACAACCGTAAAAATAAGAAGAAAGTTTTTAAACTTAATTGGTGCAACTAGCTCTTGTTCTATATATATTATATATAGCCCAGTGATATAATTTAAAATTTGGACATACCGATCCCCCATCTGATTTTTTAAATTGAAAAGCTGATCATTTTATATTAGGGCGTCTCCATTTCCAAAGACAGGTTCGTAACAAGGAGTCAAGTTTTTTCAGGTATCCTGCTTGGGGTGCAAGTGGGATCATGACGCTGATGAAGTTTTTTTTTTTTTTTTTTAACCTGTTCTGTTTCAGCAACTTGAGCAAATAGTGTGATGTTCTAGATGCCCAGTCGTGCCACACAGTTTTGATCTGCTACAGGGAAGTCTGAGATACTTCTCCCATAGTATGATTTATATTTTTATTTTTGGTTTGTGCGATGACCAGACCAGGGGCCCGTTGCACAAAAGTAGGATTAAGACATCCGGGATAAGTGACTGAGCCGAGTTCAACGAATCCAAAACAAGAGCGTCCAGGCTTAATTGGTTGCACAAAGAGCAAGCCAGGATGAGCAGACACGGATTCAACAAGCCAGCTGAAACCAATCCTCGATAAGTGCGCGGCCTCCTCACATAGACCCCGTCCATCGATCACAGAGTCACCGATTCACCATGGCAACGAGAGCGGCGTCCTTTTCCCGTCGGAGGCAGAAATCCTCATGGAGGCTTACGAGGAGGTAAAGGAGCAAATAAAAAAGAAAGGCAACATCGCCAAAGTAATAAAACAAAGAGAGAAAGCGTGGCAAAGTATTTGAATACGTAAATACATTTACATATATATAATGTTATGACTCTGTGCTTTCTATCTATCTTGTAGAGTCACTGTGTGACCTCAGTTTTGAAAGGAGCTGATGCTTTACCTGCTTTGATTTATCCTTATTCAATAAAGGAACATCATGCTCTATAATGTGTATTTATATTTATATGGGAGGTGTATTTTATATAGTGTATAGGAAACTGTAAATTATCTAACGATTGCAACATCATCTAAATCATCATTTAAAATAAGATAAAACTTCATTTGTCCCACAGTGGGGAAAATCACAATATACAGCAGCAAAGGGGACAGAAGCAGTTAAATAGTAAAAAAATAAAATAAAAACAGGCTAAAAAGACGATATTAACAAATTTACAGTAGAAATTCACACAAAACTTGGATTAACCCTCCCATTATCCTTTGGGTCAATTTGACCCCAATCAATGTTTATCATTCAAAAAATAATTGTTGCCTTTTTTTGTTTGACTTCATATTTCATGACTTTTCCTAATTTGATTGGTACAATTGATTAAGCATAAAATTATCATGATGATATTTTTTTTAATGTGCTGAACACATATTGCACGCATTAGTGTTCCTCTGGGGTCAATTTGACCCCAAGCTGTTTTAGCTGTGTAAAACTTGTCTATCTGTGTGTGACCCATCTGTGACTGTTCTATCTATTCTCTCACCATAGTATGGTCCCTTTCCCCACTTCAACAGCAGGGTAGACTTAGCGCTGCTAATATTATCAAAATGGTTCAAGGCCCCAACAGATATGCAGTCAGCCATGTTGAAGACATCAAGTCATCATTTGAGCACCATCGGTTGAAAATATTGTTCTTGGGATGACAAATTTAGAGGGGACGCGTTTGTATGGGGACAGTTGGAAAGACTTGGATGTATTTGACTTGGAAGCCTACATTGGCTTGCTCATGTTGGCAGGAGTTTCCAAATCTAAAGGTGAAGCAACAGCCATACAAAAACAACCAAACAGCAAATAAGTAAGTAAATATGTTTATAAGAGGAATCATTAATAATGCACCCCAAATTAGAAAAGATTTGGATGAAAGATTTTACACTAACTCTAAAACTGAAAGTTTGACTTGATGGTGGCGCTGCAGGAAACGTCATATCATCACCAAAACCAACAGGGTTCATACTCTTGTGGTCACTAAAGTAAATTTGAGAAGATTTGGAAGAAAAATTAATGATCACAAATGTTTAAATAATGACAGTGGGTGTAGTTGGATGTGATAACAATGTGTAGTGGGCAGTGGAATAACTATTGGTTTCCGTTTGTGGTGACTGCTGACTGAGATAAGGGATGAGATTAAATAGATCCTGGAACTTAGCCTGGTCTGGAGCAGGCTAGCTCCACAGAATAAATCTCCATGGCAACTTATACCATAACATATCCCACTTTCCCCTATCCTGCTTTTGTGCAACCGGATCATGGATAAGTTGAGCCAGGATAACAAAGATATCCCGGCTTAATCCCTTATCCAAGTTTTGTGCAACAGGCCCCAGAACAGGAGGGAAAAGGACAGAGATAAAGAGAGGGGGATGTGAGGACAGAAGACAAGAGACAAGAGAGAACATAACAACAACAACAACAACAACAACAATCAACAGCAGCAACAACAACAACAAAAACCATCACTACCATACTAACAATTACAATGGTGACAAAAGAACAGCAACAGATGACAAAACAGCTTGAAAATTCCCAGTAAATACCTACCGAGGTATAGGTTCTGAAACAATGATGTAATAGTTAATGTGTCGAAAATGTAATACAAAAAACAGATTAAGACAAGCAAGCAACCAGCAGATATAGGAAAAGACAGGATTGCAGTGTTTCTAAAGCCAATAGTGCCAAGGGTGTGTGTGTGTGCATGTATGTATGTCTGTGTGCGTGTGAGTGTTTTGCGTTTGCCCCTAGTGCCGAGAGTTAGTGGGAGACCAACTGCATGCTTTCACCTGTCTTGTAGGCGGGTCGATCACGCAGCATTCAAAAAGTCTGCTTCAACAGGAAGTGGTCTTCAATTAAAAACTGTGTGACTACATTAAGTTGGATTCACTGATTAATCGCTCTATTTGGAATCACATAAACAGAATGCTTATTTTTGTTGAACGAGGATAAGTAGATATATCTACTAACTTTTTAATTAGATTTTTACTTGAATAATTGCAACAAAAGCAAGAATATAATTATATTGAATATCATTTACCTATTATATTGATTATAATTTACATGGCCACAGAATCATTTATTACAGTGTGTAATCTCTTTTTTCTCGGCTCTTTTGTTACCACTCGTATTATCCGTCTCTTTGATTTGTCATCAATTTTCCTCCTGCAGCCACGTCCAGGGGGGTTGGCTACACTCCCATGGATCTAAAATTTCTGAATAATATGTGCAACTGTAGTCACAGGAACATAAAACTGCTTGGAGATGGTCTTATAGTCTTTACCTTTAACATGCTTGTCTATAATTTTCTTTCTAATCTCCTGAGACAACTCTTTCCTTTGTTTCCTCTTGACCATGTTGAGTGTTGTACACACCATGTCACCAAACAGCACAGTGACCACCTGTAGGCCTATATATAGGCCCACTGACTGACTACAAGGTTGTAGAGTCCTGTGATGCTAATTCGTGGACAAACCTTGGATTAATGTCCCTTTGGTCACATTATTTTCAGTCTTTTCTAGGGGTACCATCATTTTTGTCCAGACCTGTTTCATGAATTTATTCTTTTAAATAATTCTGTTGAAGCATGGTTGAAAAGCAATGTCTGGCTTTCATTGGTTAAATTTCATAGAATGTTTATTTATTATTACTTTTGTCAGATTCAAGTTATTTCTGTGACCTTTGTGAGTTTTTCTTTTATTAACCGAAGGGTACCAACAATTTTGTCCACATGTGTAGCTTTAGTATCTGTGCAGTAACTGAACTCAGCGTCAAATACAGTAGGGGTGTACAGACTAATAAATGCAACTTTTTTACCCTGAATAGATAAGACAGCAAAAAGCTAGGTGCCCTTCCTTGTCGGAACCAGTCCTTTCAATTGATTCATTAATTCCACATTTCATCAAAATCATAACTCCTTTTGTACGAGTACCATCTGCTGATGCTACGACCGGTGTGGTTTCGAACTCTCGCAATATCTGCAGATTTGAGGCGTGTTTCCTGCAACAACGTAACATCCACATTCTTTCTACGTAAAAAGTCAAAATCTTTGAATCTGAAACGTCTTAGAGTCACTCCAAACAAGCTAATGCAGAGTTAAATGACAGCTTCATGCCCCTGTGATTCACTTTTAATATTGCCAGGTAAATAAGGAATGAGTTGATCCCCTTCTGTCGAAGTTTAGGGCGGATCTAATTGTATCCCTGCCTCTCCTGCATCGTACCGGAGCTGTAGTCAGTGAAGAACTGTAGCTGAGTCCCATCGGAGAGAATAGGTTTAGCTTTCCTCGCGCCCTGTAAGATAGCCTGCCGGTCGGTGTACCGTAGGAGCCTGAATATCATGATCCATGGTCTTGATGTGTTGTTAGAAAAGATCCTGTGTGCTCTATCTCCACTGGAGCGCTGCAAGTTGTTCTGAGCGAGAGAATCCGTATTGGCAGCAATTTTTGTAGGTAGCCTCTCTAGTCATTACCCTCGGCACTTGTCGGTAAGTTGACCAGCCGCACATTGTTTCTTCTCGATCTGTCTTCTAGATCGTTAACCTTCTTTCGTAGCTTGGTCGTCTCCGCAAGACAATAGTTTGTATCTTTCTCATTCTGGCTCAAGCTAACTTGAATGTTGTCTATCTTGTTGAATATCGTGCAAATTTTTTTACCATGTATGTCGGCTTGCTCTTTTAAGAAGCGGAGAATATTGCCGTTCTCTGCCATGAGCTTCTCTATAGGGTCAAGAGCTTTTTTCAACGACTCCTTTAGTATTTGAGCTACCCTCTCTTGCAAGGTTTCCATCTCAGGTGCCATCATTTGCTTGATTAGCATAGCCATGTCATCGAATGACTCGCTAGCTTGCTGTTGTTTGTTATCCAGTTGTTTCTTTGCCGAAACTTTATCTTTTTTTAGAGATCATGTCCCCAAATGACTTTTAGCTTGTTATCATCATCTTTTCCTGATGGACGTGTAAAGTTTATGACCACCAATCACATGATCAGATGTCCTTGTATTTAGGACACAATGAATTCTGGATGCCTGGACATATCCTCAGAAGATTGCCTTGGATGGATCAGGCATGTTAAAAAAAAACAAAACTATTTTTTCCCAGGTGTGTTAAAAGAGAGGAAATAAGGAATAGAGCTTGCAGAATGCAGATAACAGGGTTGACTAGTAATGTTTCTGTATTTCTACATCTGCAGTTTTTCTATACAAGTGTGTATAGTGCATATGTAAAGTATTTTATTGCAATAATGGAAATACTTTAGTTTCCGTTTGTGCACTTGCACTCTATGAAAAAAAGGCAAAAATAATATAACCTATTGAAGTATATTTCAACATTTTATTTCTGTGACATACCACAGGGAAGCATAGTTCATGCAATAAAGAAGTAAGCATTTTTTGTTGCAATAAAAAGAGAGGCTTCAAAAATAATAGTGCTATATATTGTAATGCTAACTGTAATGCTACCCATGCTGCGAGATAAAGCAGAGTTTTTTTTTGGCAGAAAAATGTTATCAGTGATCTGATATAAGAGTTGATTCTGAGATGTGAATCAAGTTCTCTAGTTGCATTTGTACATTCTGGATATTAAAATTAACTGTTGAGCTTAGTTGCATGTCATCAAATAGAACTGTTTGAACAGTTTTGAAAAAGTGAACTTGGTTTGGAAAAAAAAAAAATCCTGTAAGAACTCGAGTCCATACCAGAAATCTGGGAAGTGCCTGTAGGTATATCGTTCTTGACCAAAGTGTTCGGGATTGAGGCACTGGAGGAAGGCCAAACATTGATTTCTGAAGATTAGAAAAATGATTGCTATTGCTTTTGAGTAACTCAGGGTGTGAAGACATTCTGTCATTATAGTAATGGGCAGTTTGCTCAATTTATTGTTGAACAACCCTGTGAACATGATTAATTTGGATGTGAGAGACAGGTAGCTATGCAGTTAGTTTTGATGAAACTATTACAACAAAATACAGAAATTATTTTTAGATAAATGGATATAGATTTCCCACTTTTCACATTCTCGGTGTGGATGTGCCTAGATTTGATACTTGTCTCTCCATGTTTTGCTGTTTTCCCCTCCCCACTATTATGGTGGGTAAATTGTTCAGAGACAGCTGAGGGGATTTGGTAAACAAGACATTGCCAGTAGTTTCATCATCTCATCTGGGCTGTGCTTTAGTATGTGTGCAGAGAGGATGGCATGTTTCAACAGGAGACTGGGAGGACAGGCAGTTAACTGATATCCATAATCCCAAAGTGTGAAATTACAAATGAAAAGGGGTCAGAGCAAAACAGGACTAAAATGAAAACAGTTAGCACAGAGCTACTAACTGTAACCAAAGAGCAACCAGCTTCATCTGACCTGGACAACCAAAGTCTGCTCAGCTCGGATCCTCCACAACTGCAGGATCCCCAGCTAACGAGCTTCTTCTCTCTCAAAGGACTGGGAACTACACTGGGCATAGATAGTTAGACAAGCGAAGCTAAACATAGCTAAGAAAAGACTGTTTGACTTTCATGAACATGTGTTGATTCAATTTGTCATTGAGCTTCATTGTTGTGATGATTGTAGGATTAGTTCACCAACTGTAAATTGATGTTAGCTATGCTTATGTTATGCTGAACATAGAATTATATCTTCTCCTTCAGAAGGCAACACAGTGCAGGAGTGAAAATGAAAGTATAGATATGGGCTGCTCCACAATCAAAGTTTCCACAGATTAAAACTGACATCATTAACATTATCTTTATAGAATACAGTCCATTATTTCAGTGATTGAAATGTTCTGCATTGTAGGAAAACAAACAAACAAGAAAACATTATTGTGTTGGCAATAACCACCACAAAAAAAGACAGCAAGGGAGGCTTCAGTGACTCAGACATTGATCTCATCCATGGACTAAAGGCTGTCCTCCATATGAGTTTCCCCTCTTCCTCTGCAGCAGTGGTGTTACCAGGATGCCAGGTGTGGGTGGGCATTAGTCTTACCTGGGGGGGCAAAAAAAAAAGTGCTGCAATGCTCAAGTAGCTCAAAATCCAGTGTAGGGCTACTGCACCTTAAACATGTTTTGTTTTCTCCTCTGTCAATTAAATTCGGGAGTGGAAGCTGTTTGCTTCTTTATGAGCCATATGCATCTCTCTCTCTCTCTCTCTCTCTCTCACTATACAGTGCTTATGTGACTGGTTTTAACGTTTGGGCTAGCCAAAAGCAGGTAGCTGCTACCTAGCTGTCACAACACACAACAGAGGACACACAGATGAGAAGTACAGAGTAGACTGAGATGGATGTTGAATAGTCTGGTAGGAGAGGCACAGGTATTAGACGGTGGTAGAGCTGGGGCAAATAGAGATCACTGATGTGACTGAAACTCCGAAGGCGAGGTAGGCGAGCAATAAATGAACAGCAGGACAAACGTACTGTCTGAACTACTGACGGTGTCTGCGAGCAGTCAACACTACATCTAGTTTTCCTTGGGTGGGCAGAGCATGTCCATGGGTGGGCACTGCCCACCCCTGCCCCCCCCCGGTAACGCCCCCGCTCTGCAGTATGTTGCGTGGACATATTATCATTTTCCAAACATCTCCTACCTTTTTTTTTTTTAAAAAGTATATCTTTATTGCACATTTTGTAAATTTACAAACGGTAAGCAACATAGACAAACATCTCCTCCTGTTGTCACACTGAACATTGTGGTGATGCCACTGCCCTTGGTAACCCAAAAATCATTAAGGTGTCCTGGTTCAGTGGATTTGATTACACCTGTTTGTGGATTACAGCTGGAACACCAGAGCGCTTTGCCTCCCCAAGGAGCTCATCCATGGTCATTTCTGTTTCCTTACACTTCCATTCCATGCTTTCAGCAAGGAAGCTGGGCTGACATCACTTTGCCTCGGGCTGCTTCAGTGTAAATTGGATCAAGCCTGTCAAGTTTCAGGAAAAGTGGGGCTAGTGCAGGGGTCGGCAACCTTTAACACCGAAAGAGCCATTTGATCCGGTTTCCACGGAAAAGAAAACACTGGGAGCCGCAAATACTTTTTGACATCTAAAATGAATTTATTTATGAACACATTTATTAAATAGAAAGAAAAAATATTTAAAAAAACAACAACTTCCCTTTCATGCTTCGGGGTTCACCCCAGCTGTACACTTATTAGTGCTTTGACTACCCTTTTGAAGATGGGCTATCATCATATCTAAAATGAAGATAACACTGTATATATTGCTTTTTCTTACCTTTTCACTTTGTATAAACAACTACAGTGTGTTGCTTATGAAATCCACGAAGTGCTACAGAGAAAATTAAATTTTATCTATGTAATGAACACATTATGAACATTTTGAATTCTTGAAAAAATAATACAATGTCAGAATGTCTCTTTCAAATACATTAAAAAGCTGAACTTAAATTATCCATGTAGCAAACAAAAGCAAAAAAATGCAAAAATGCAGAGCATGTAGCGGAGCCTTGACCTGAATTTAAAAAATAAATTGGGGAAGAAAGCACTGTGTCACTAAGCAATGAAAAATAAATATTTGCAAAATATCTGCATAAATATTTATTTTACCTGGTTAATGGGACTTCTGCTCCTGAACCTCTGCGCACAGCGTCTGCAAATCGGGGCTGCACGAAGTCACTCTCATCTTTACGCAGGACGTAAGCTGTCATCTGTGAGGCGTGAGCGGTGTTCGTTTTTAATAGTTCATGGTGGAGAATAGCTGCTCACATACATATGTGGATCCGAAGATCGACAGGACTCCAAAGGCATATGTCTTCATGTTCATGTAGGTGTCGGGGATGGCATTCCATGTTTCAAACACGAGTTCGTCCGGTCTTGGAAGGTTATAATTTATTTTCCCAAGCCACTCAGAGCCGCAGTATAAGGATGAAAGAGCCGCATGCGGCTCCGGAGCCGCGGGTTGCCGACCCCTGGGCTAGTGTGAGTCAGACTGAGGTTGGGAATCCACTACTCAGGGAAGGCCACCAAATCAAACAGAAATGAAGTGATAGAATCAAAACAAAATAGAAAATCACAGCAGTCTTACAGCAATTAGGAACAAGCTTATTCATCCAAATACCGAACTAAACACTAGCTTTTTTCTTAAAATAACACAGGAGCTGTCTCTGTAGTAAGTTCGCTGATACTCTCTGCTAAAAAGCAAAACAATCAGAAACATCATGAAGCTTTACTTTCAAGGGACCTAATTTATGACTATTGTATATACACAAAAGATAAAGGTAAATATGCTCCTTTAAATAGAGAGGTTGAGATTTATAATAAAAAGTTGTCTGCACTTGAAACTCTCACGCAGTATAGTATGAATGTTTTGGAGGCTATGAGAAGTGCCAAAGCAGATTCATTGACACATGAACCTGCAGAAAGCAACAGGAGAGAAGAGCACAAAACTAGGAGAGAGGGAAGAAGTTGCATTAGTAGGATGCATTGATGGGTTATGAATGGATGCAGGTGGAGGAGAGAGAGAAGAAGAGTGAAGCTCAGTGCATCATGGGAAGTCCTCCAGCAGTCTGGGCCTATAGCAGCAGAACTAAGGGATGGCTCAGGGCTCACCTGGACCAACCCTCACTATAAGCTTTGTCCAAGAGGAAGGTTTTAACTTTAACTTGTTACGCCCAGCTCATTTGGGAAAGGGTGCAACATAAAATACCCAGATGTAAAGGGTGTTTAAGTTATTTATTAACAAAAGTAAGATTTGATAAACAACAAAAGGTGAGGCATCCAAAGGCCTAATTGAGTGCTGTGCTTGAAACAAAAGAAAACAAGAAGAAAAGAAGACTCTAAACTAGAGCTATCGTGGTGTAAAACTGTTCACAAAGTGCTCAGACCACTTAACTCAAAAAAAGAAATACAGAAATGAACAGCACTCAACCTAAGGAGTCTAGAAACGAAGTGTGCGCAAATGTTCCTAAGAAAACAAAACAGTCCTAAAACGCTCAACTAAAGCCTCATGAGGTAACACGGTTTTCTAGTTCACAAAGAACACAATGACACGTCGAGCAGGGGCTGGTCACAGCTTGCTGGGGTTCCGCTGGTCGGCCGGCTTCTTGTAGCCTCCTGTCAGTGCAAGTGTCGCCCATTTTAAACTCCATGGTCAAAACAATGTTCAGAGCATGGACCTGAGAGCAACAGGGACTGGACCACTGCCCAGAGACGAGCAGCGGAGAGGAAATGGATAAGGAGTAGGAAAGCTCATTTACATGTAATAATGTCCCAGTGACACTAAAGAGCCTCTCTGATGGGGCACTTGTTGCAGGAATTGAGAGGTACTCCTTGGCAAGCTTTCCGAGTCTTGGATAGTCCTCCTCATGGATCCGCCACCATTCAAGTGGATTTACATCCTCCTTTACATTAGGAATCATGAGGTAGGCTGTAAGCTCAGCTTTGATTTTGTCTTCCACTGACAAGGAGACAGGGCCCTCCGTTGAGAAAAAGCTTGACAAGCCCCTCCTCTTCTTTGGCGCCGGGACAGGCTGAGCAGCAGAAGCAGAAGGTCCTGGTTCATCCTCTTCAGGCTCCTCCTGGCACACCTGCACTGCTGGGGCAGCTGCCTCTGGTGTGGTTGGGCCACGGGGGAGAGACAGCAGCTCTGTGAGAACTCTGTCTTTCATGTGCTCCACCCTGTCAGGATCAATGTGGACTGCACAGGCCCTGGGATCTAGAATAGAGCAAACGTCCAAGAGCTCATCTTTCACTGGGTCACTGTATTGCTCGGTCATGTAACTCCCAACTTTTCTCTTGATGGTTTTTGTGAGTTGGGTGTCATCATCTGCTGGTTTGAGGAGATTGGTTCGGAACATGCTCAGTGTGGGTTTTAAGAAGGACAAAGTGACGTATTTATCTGCAGACAGGGCATCAGTGAAATCTGCAAGTGGTTTGATCGCTGCATTCGTTGACTTCAAAACATCAAGGTCTTGCCAGGTGGGCACAAGGTGCAAGGACTTCTTGTCTGCCGCCAGGACCCGTGATACTGCTTTCTCTTGTTCCAGGATACGCTGAATCATGGCGTGCCTCGATTCCCATCTGGTTGGGTACTCTGTGATGAGCTTGTGATCATTTAGGTTAAGCTCTTTCTGAGCCTTTTTCAGAACTCTTTTTTTCCAACTGAATGAAAAACAGCTAACGATCTTCTTACAGATACCCATGGCACGTTCAATCCGTGGGTCCTTCACAGCATTTTCTGTATACAAAGAATTATAGAACACAAAATACTGAGTGTGAGTATGACTTAATACACATGTTAAAAAGAGGCAGAGTTAAAGAATGCATTTGGGACTGACACAAACACTGAGTGTGTGGGCATTTTAACCACTTGAGCCCTATATATGGGTAAACCGGGGTCCTCAGGGGTCAATACTAGAGTTTTTCTGTTTTCTATTATTGTAGGGAAAGCTTCCAGTGAAAATAGCTGATTGACAAGCTCACAATGCGACACATGCCAGAAACTTTCCTCACATTCACATTCTGGTGTTTAAGTGGTGAAGGAAATATTAAAATCACCTTTTCATTCTTGAGTAGTTTAACCACATTCTTTCAAGTAATTATGTTAATTATAGCATTCTAGCAAACCAAGACAAGGAGTAACTTGAATTAATTTAAAGCACTACACTTCAGATAAACATTATGCAAATATGCTTTGCTATTTTGACACTTAGCAATGGCATTGTCCATCTTGCGCCCAAAGCACTGTATGTTTTTGTATATTTGTATAGCACACTTCACAGCACGAATGCACAGTTAACATTGACATTAACTCTTGTGGACTGTTATGGCTGAAAACAGCCACTTTGAGTAAAATTTTCAATTTATTTGATCATAAATTGTATTGTATTGTATTGCAGCAAACTGAATGAATTTTGGGCAGGAAGGTTATTCTTGCATACATTTTGAAAATGCAATTTCAAAATTTTCAAAAGGTCAATAGGTCACTGTGGACAAATTTACTGTACACTAGTACTGTTATGGCTGTTTTCAGCCACTATACATTTAACTGCTCTAAAAACATACCAATCAATTTTTTTCTTTACTTTTTTCACTTAAATATCTTCATTCAACTCTGCACTGCTCAAAACTACCAAGTATTGAAAAATAAACAAAACATTTAACCTCTTAATGGCCATTTAAAAAAATATGGGATGGATTATGGGAAGGGTACAGCATCAAATGACCTATATTTCAATATAAAACATGATCAGAGACAGATCATTTTTTACATGGCATCGTAGTCTTAGATATGTGAAAAATTAATAGCATCATTGATTTTTAATGATTTTTCTTTTTCTTTTTTTGTAGCTTTTTCTTTTTTTATATATAGAAAACTGGTCATTTCATGTTTAACCTTCCCATAATCAGTGCCCTTAAGGTAGGGCTGCACGATTATGGCCAAAATGATAATCACGATTATTTGTATCAATATTGTAATCACGATTAATAATCACGATTATTCATTATGTTAGGTAAAACGTACCTTTTTATTGCACTTTTTTTAAAAAGTCTTCAAATTGAAACTTAAAATAATCATAGATCAAACAATAAACTAAAATTCACCCAAAGACAAAGGGGAAAAAAATAAATATGCTATTGCAAAATGCAATTATAGAGTGCAAACAAACAGGAAACCGGCCTTATTGCATCCGTTATTTCAGCGTGTCTTTGAGAGGTTTGCCCGGTGCAGAGTTGCTGTTATGGTTGTCTGGGTTGGCGTTGGACACAGACAGGGATTTAGTGGAGTCAGTTCAATATATCTGCGATCAGACCAGGGACGTCCTGGCGAAAACGAACACAAATTACCGCTTGTGTGTCCCAGCCCGAAAGCCAGCCGCAATTGTGATTTGGAAACTGGCTACCGGCACTAACGATAACCCCGCCCCCAGCCCCTGACGTAGTCTGTGCTTAGCTCTGGACCAGCGAAGAGTTGGTGTTTTTCGCACCTGGAGCCGGTGCTTACGTGGTGGAAACACTAAGGAAACACTGCTAAGCCAGGCACTGGCTCCGAACTAGCACTAGCACCAGCGCAGTGGAAAAGAGTCAACAGTAGATGTTGCTCCTTTACGCGGCATTAGCGGCTCCTCACTGTCACTGCCTGCTGCTCCCGACCTCCCGACATTGCACTCTCTCACAGTTTAATCATTTGAAGCTACCGCTGCTGCAGGGTTCGCTCGCTTGCTGTTTAGGCAACGTAATGATGAGGTCCTAACCTATGGGTCGCCCCCTGGTGGTTGGCTGACTATTGGGTTGAGAAAGTGCTTGATTTGACATGCAACAGAGCTCGCTTTTTAAATGTTAAAATCGCCGGCGATCATCTTAATTTAATCGTGGCAGCCAAAATCGTGATCATGATTAAAATTCGATTAATTGTGCAGCCCTACCTTAAGGTGTTAAAATTTGTTATTTATTTTTCAATGCTTGGTGGTTTTGAGCATGGTAGAAGTGGATTAAGAGATTTATGTGAAAAAAGTAAAAAAAAATATTGATATGATTTGTTTTTAGAGCAGTCAAAAAAGTTAGTGGCTAAAAACAGCAGTTTCTGTGTATAGTCTGAACAGTCCACAAGGCTTAATCTGACCCCATTATGACAGACAGAAATACACATTAAAAGCAAGATCAAAAGCAGTTAGCGTGGCCATTATTATAATGAAAACACTAACCTGCGTGGTCATCTGGGAAGAAAGACGTTTGTAGGCAGAGGTTTTCCAGTGTCCTTTCTTCTGTGATAAAGTGCACTGTCAAACTCATGTACGGTTGCGCTGTTCGACTGGTCCACAGGTCTGCTGTAGCAGCCTCGCTGTCACCGTTGCTTTAGTGTCGTCGTAAATATCCACAAAGAGTTTGGCAAAATGTTTGCGGTCTGGTATAACATAGCAGGGATCCACCACATGCCACATCCACCGGAGGAGTTTACAGTGGGACCTGGTCCTTCACGATGTAATAAGCCACTGCGTTCGTACATTTTTTCCATCTGGCGGAACTCCTCGCATATGGAACACCATGTTAAAAATGAGTTTTCAATCGATCCCTGCTTGTGCTTAGGAGTCGGTGGTCGGGCCTTTTCTTGTGCAGCTGCCCGCATTGCAACACATTCTTCCCACTGTTGCTTGTGCTTCATGTTGCTGTCTTTGGTAGCCACCGACCTTTTACAAATTTTGCATCTGGGAGTAGTCTGCTCCTCGTCCGAAGCATCGAAGCCGAACCAAGACCACACTGGTGATTTTGTTTTTCCTCTTTTTTGGACAAACTTGCTCCCAGCGTCCGACATGTTGTAGCGAGAGGAAACAGGAAGTAAAGGCAAGCACGCAGCAGGCGCACGCAGCAGGCGCACGTAGCAGGCACAGGCAGTGCGGTGACATTTTACCGTAATTACCATAGTAAAGGAGGAAAGTCGCTTTGCCTGATGTCATGTTTTTTCCACATCGAGCAAATTAAACATCGCAATAACGATGTGAATACAATTAATAGCCCAGCACTAGGGGCTGGGCATGGTTCAAAAATGTTTTACACTGGTACCGGTAGCTATACCTATAGCTATACCTTGACTTTGAAACCAGTTCCTCAGGATACTTTTTACCAATACACCACTGAAATATGTAGTCTGCCTAATCCGAAGAACACGAAGAAGGGACTGACTGCATAGGTGACGTTTGTGGTACTGGGAAGTAGTGGCGGATGGAGACCTCTTACTCTCTAAGTGCTAAAAAGCACCTCTTCCCAGGTTTTACAATCACCACCAACCTCTGTATTCTGTCATCTTCAGCTGTATTTCTCTCCTTTTACCTACACCATATTTGCTGTCAGAAATGCTCTCCATTTTGGCTCCAGGTTATCGATCTCTGCAGTGGCAAGAGCAGGATGCACTGGTGGACATCCCAGTGGACAGACAGTAGTATGTAGTCTCCATGCCCAAGCTGAGATAAAGCCGAGGCCTGTACTAAGAAGCGAGGTGACTGGCTTTTCCAGGTAAGTTCAGGAGTAACTCCGTGATGTTGACGGTAACTTCCTGATTAACCTTACTATGAACAGTGGACAGGTTTTACTCAAGGTATTGTCATGATAATTTGTGCTGCATCTCTAAACTGCTCGCAGAAGATTATGTTTGCAGTTAATACGAGGTTACCCAGTGTGAGCACTGCCCCTCCGCCCCCAATTGGGTTGGGAAAAATGACATTTGGAAGAGCCAGTTGACATGGGTGTGTGAATTATGAGCAGCTCACTTAGGCAGGGTGAGGGTGTTTAGAACCAGAGCTCACCAGATTTTAGTATCTCTGCCAGCTTCCAGGGCCAGACGTCTCTGCAGTCAATCGCTGGAGAAAAGCCTCACTGTTGAATACACGATGTATAAGTGCAGGCTACACACCACGTCTGTACTCAGTATTAGGACTCAACAACCAACATTGTAATCACTGTCCTAGAACCCTTTAACACCAGCTGAGGCAATCAGAGTTTGTCAACCTTGGCTTGTCTTGGAAACCCCAAGTTAAATCTGAGTAGGTTAAACTTGCTTCGTAGCACAGACCTCAAAGGTCTCAAACATGACAAAGCTCTACATTATTCATTATATAAACTGACCTTGATGTGTAAAATCCAGCCTCGTCACCTCCCATCTGGATTACTGCAACTCTATTCTCTGTGGCCTTCCTCAAAAGTCCCTCCATAAACTCCAGCTGGTTCAAAACTCTGCTGCCCGGATCATAACGCAAACCCCCTCCTTCCACCATATTACCCCCATCCTGCAGCAACTTCACTGGCTCCCAATCAGCCAGAGAATTTCTCATAAAATACCTCTTCACACCTTCAAGATCATCCACAACCTCTCCGATCCTCCTCCTCCATCCACCTCTCTGTTTCCCCTGCACCCCCCCTCAGCACCATGGGGAGCAGAGCCTTCAGCCACTCTGCTCCTCAGCTCTGGAACTCACTGCCACCTGACCTCCGTAACTCCACCAGTCTCTCTACTTTCAAATCCAAACTCAGAATCCATCTGTTCCGGCTTGCCTACTCCTCTTAACCCTGTCACACTGTCCCTCACACTTTTTACTGTGTATTTTATCTTTGACTGTATTTTATCTGTTTGTTTTTTATCTATGTACATTATCCTTGGGTGACATGAAAGGCATGTTTGGTATCCCTACAGTATTGCAGTGAAACTGTCAATGTGTTTCTGACACCATAAGCGGTGCCATACTCCGAGCTACTCTGGCAAATCAATCAATCACTGTTGGCTGACAAAAAACACATAACTGCATGGGAATGTCATCACAGATATCAGATTTATTATTAAACTATGGCATACTGCAAAATAAAAAGAAATTTAGCTGGCGGAAATAGGCTTAATCAGCATTGTGTATGCGTTGTGTAGATGTTTGGCAAAGGTTTGAACATAACTGACATTTATTTATATGTTAAAGTAATGCACTCCAGCTTAAACTTTTCTGTATTTTCAGTCAATGATAGCTTCATGTTCTGTGTATATATAACTATGGACCAATATGGCCAACATTTACAGAAAAGAGAAGTATCTCAACAAAACTCAATAAGTCAACATGACTTGTCTGCAGCAGAAGTGACAGCTATAAATACTGATAATTAGCAACTTTACAATTTACAATTTCATTTAGCAGACTTTTTTATCCAAGGCGATGTACATTCACATGGCAATGAAACAGCCATCAGGGGCAATTTGAGGTTAAGTATCTTGCCCAAGGACACTTCGACACATAGACTGCATGCAGGAATCAAACCACAAACCTTCCGATGGGGGTACACCCACTCTACCTCCGAAGCCACCCAACTTTCAAACTCACCAACTTGAGCCTTATTTCAGCTAGTCTTTAATGGTTATCTGCACATGTATGCAATCTGGTCCCTTGCCTCCAGATTCTGGATTTATGGGCAGATATTTTTATAGAGATCACCTCTCATCTGCTCCATTCATTGTCTGTAAACCATGACACAGAGACACCAATTACAACCGAGTCTACAAGTAGGATGAGGATGATGTTAGTACTTTTCCTTTCCAAGAGTGACAGAAGATAGAAGAGGGAGAGAGTGGCTTTGTAGGAAGGATAGCAAAGATCTCATCTGTTCACTACAAGGCTTGTTCACAATGGCTTTAAGAAGTCATACAAACAGCCACTAATATCAGTTAAAAAACATGATCTGAACTGTGTGTATACATTGGAGGCTTGAGTGATAATTGAATAAAATCAAAAATATGTATTCATGCTACATTTACTAAGCAGTAATGAAAAGAAGTGACCTCAGTCTTTCACATTTTAGACCTTTATGGTAGTGAATTGTCATTTAGGCCAGGCACTGGCAATCATGACATCAGTTATCATAGTCATAGTGAAATACAGTGGCGAGGTGAGACGCATTAAGATGTTATACAAACAGGAATTCTTGCTTCATTCCAAGATAGGTGTTCAATGAACCGATGCTTCAGCTACTGAGGGCGGGAATAAGGGGGTGGGAGGCTGAGTCCTTTGTCCCTCAGCAGCCCCTTCCTCCCTCAGCGTGACAGGACTATATGCAACACATGTGCCTCTGTTTTGTTTTGTTTTTTCTTCTTTAGATATGTTGTAGAGAATTTATTACAGAAAAGGCATGTGGTTCAATAAATGACAAGCGGTAATTACAAGACTAATACAAAGCAACTTCCTTGTACAACTCAGGGACGCATGTGGTCTGTCATAATGACGTCACAAGCAGGGCTGCTCTTTCAATGATACAGGACACAGTAATCAGAGATTAGTGTCAATATTCATTCATTGAAATGACGTGAACTGGTTAGTGTTTCTCTTCTTGCAGTGGCGTTGACAAATCAAGCAGCTTAACGAAACACAGTGGAAACAGAGGAGCGTTTTGTTGGGACTGTACATTCCCACAGTGTTTGCTGGCTGAGACAACTGTGAAACACCTTAACATCAACACCGAGCTAAAAATGCCGCCGACCACGGCACCACAGCTAACCTGTGTGTACACCACCACGGTGTAACAAGCACATCAGACTGGCAAACAGCTCCAACCCAGCACCACACCAGCATGTCTACAACACAAACAAGGCAGACAGAGCAGGACTCAGAGCGGGTTCCCGGAGTCTGCTTCACTCAGGCGTCCTCAGACCCGGGGCTCGCTTATTGTCTCGGTAACACAGGGGCCGACTTACCCGGCTGTCCGCCTCGTCTTCGCTCAGTTCCTCAGAAGAAAGAGGGAGTCCACATCGTGTTTTATCTCCACAGCCCTCCTGGAGCCAGAAGCACTGCTCTCAGCGGACCATCAGCGGACCATCAGCGGACCAGCAGCGGACCATCGGTCGGTGTCCGGTAGATGAGTCTCGTGCGTGTGCGTCTGTCAGGATGAAACGCCTCTTCTCCTCCAGGAGCTGCATTGTTGACATTGGTTTCCTGACGTCATGCTGGCCCTCATTCACAACAACGACCAAGCCCCCCTGCTCTTCAGATGATGGAGTCTTGCCTTCCAGACGCAGTGGGGATATTTAGTGACTTACTCTCTCTCTGGGACAGATAGACACAATGCTCGTACATATTTTATCTCTCACCCACAAATGCATTTGGACATTCACCGTAATTTTACCGGAGAAGTATGTATAGCTGAATTGTATAATAATCTAAGGGAGATTATGTTTCACATGCAATGTCAGGAAATCGTTTAAAATACCAGTTACAATTTCCTCGAGCAAAGATGAAAGAGCGAATCGCTTGTTTTGACCACACTGTATAATGCTATTGAATTGATGAGGAAGTCATTTTACTTTTCCTCTCTTCGATATTATTATCTTTTATGTATATTACTGTATTTTCAATGAATAATTTTCAAAAATAAATCTTTTTGCTATTAATGAATTATTTAGTCCGGGGTCTCCCAAAGTGGCATATGTGGGCTGGCCTTAATTTAGTAAAAATCATAATATAAATCCCTGTTCATGTTATTTTATTTTGTCTGAGGTAAAATGCTCTTTAAAGTTGCAGGATCACAAATCATTAATTATTTTTTATAATCTGACACAGGAGACAGAGTGACGCTTTGAGCAGGAAGTCAGTTAAGGGTACCTTGGATCCTAGTTACATATTATATGTTATGTTAATAATGCAATATCATACAATGGGTGTTTGCTTTGGCCCATGGCCCACCATTTAGTTTCAGTTTTAATCTTCCAATGGAAAAACTTGAATAAATGAATAAAAAAAGCAGTGGCTCCCAAACTGAGAAGCAGGGCTGCAGAGATAAAGGGAAAAACATGGCATTCAATGAAGGAGGACTTTACCTTTTTATTCATTTGGCTTTTATTTAGGAGGCCACATACAAAATAAATGCACTCACACCCTTTAAAAGACAATAAATGATGATGAATGATGAAAAGATGAGACTGTGTATAATGTTATAATTCTGTTAAAAGAAAACAGAATTGATGGTTTGCAAAGCATCTAAACCCTATATTTAATTGAAAACAGTGCAAATACACCATATCAAATGTTGGTGCTACAAGTGATTTCAAAAAAAGTTCAGACGGGCATGTTTACTATTATTTTGCATCACATTTTCTTTTAACAACATTCTGTCAATGTTTGAGAACCAAGGACACTTGTTTGTTAAATTAGGTCGTGAAAAGTTGTCCCATTCTTGATTGATATAGGATTTCAACTGCTCAACAGTTTGGGGTCTCCTCCGTTGTATTTTTTAATTTCATGATGCACCAAATGTTTTCAGTGGTTGACAAGTTGAGATTTCAGGCAGGCCAGTTTAGCACTCCACTCTTTTACTGCAGAGGAATGCTGTTGTTATATGTTGTCTTGCTGAAATATGCATGATCTCCCTGAAAATCTACTTGGCAGCATATGCTCCTCAAAAATCTGTATGTATTGTTCAGCATTAATGGTGTCTCCCATGCCATGGCCACTTATGTATCCCCATAATGAATCCTGGATTTTGAACTTTGAACCAGCTTGATATCCAAAGCCTTGTTAGCTTTGCCACACAGCAAATTAAGGGCCTGAACACTACACAGTATTTCAGTTACATCAACTTTTGGTCATGTCTTTAAAAACCATTAAAAAAAACTTGAATCGGGGAACACACCCTAAATTCAGGCAACTTTATCATTTCTATGGTATCCATCAAATTCAGTCAAGTCAAGCCAAATCAGTAAAGACTAAAGTTCAGCTGAAGCAGGTCTGTCGGGTGACCTCTCCTCTTCAGAGCGGAGCACGTGGCAGCCACGAGTTCCAGACAGAACCTCCACTTTGCCTCACTCCATTGACATGGACCCAGGAGAAGAAGCCCAGAGAAGTTTCTGGTATTTCTAGATCATGTTTTTATATAGTGTCCTCTTTGCATGGTACAGTTTTGTGAAGCTTTTGCTGTCACAATGACATCTTTAAATCCCAGTAGATGAATGTGTCAGTGTTTTGAACAGCACCAAGCAACATTTTTTACTCTTTAGCTCCAATTAGATTTAAAAAATTCAAACAGTCTTCTCTGCCTTGGTTTAACGAACATTTAAGGATCTTAAAGAGACAATGCAGATTTAAATAAAGCATTCTTGCCAAGTAGCCCCATACATGCAATGTCAGACCTATCTATACTCTATGTGAGTGGCTGCTGCTCAAAAACTAGTGAACAGTTATCGAGGAAAGCCCTACAGATAACAAGATCCCTCCAGTGCAGAAGGCTCTCTGGACTGGAAAGCAGCTGGGGCTCAAGTGAGTTCACAAGAGGGGAGGTTGACTGGGCTTCAGGTGCAGGAGAAGTGGGCTGAGTGGAAATCCAACTGGGTGCTGATCCAGTGTATCCTGGTTGATACATTTGATAAAGGGTTTCCACGACTTCACGGAGGACCTCATTATGATATAATATGATATATAATATAATACAGACCTCAAGACACCTTGGCTATTGAGGGTGTGATGGAGCTCCTCTGGACAGTGGAGATTGTCCATGTCACTGGATCACAGATTGTTCTGTCCCAAAGGAGGAGGGACCACAGCGCTGACGAGCAGCACTGTGCCCGGCCTGCTGTTCAGGTGAGGCTCAGGTGTTCAAGTGGTTGATTTCTTTTGTATGTGTGTTCCTCAGCATATCTCCTTCTCCTAATCTACAACGCTCTTCACAGTCAAGCACCGTCATACAGTATCTTCAAGAGCACAATGCCCCCAGAATGCGGGGGTTTCTTTTGGGTCCTAGAGTCTCCAAAAGAAGATTAGCCTTAACCTGGTAGCTCCTGAACACTCACACCTCACTATAAGCTAATATGTGAAAATGGGATGAAGTTGAGAGTAATGCCATTCTGAACAGAACAGTAGATACAATATGCCTGTATACAAAAGAGCTGTTACATTCAACTCTTTGGCCTCATTCTGAGTGGCTGGATTCAGGTAAGCTCACATTCTCAGTGTTAAGATGTTATAAATAGCCAGAAGTGATTTGTGCAGCTCCTCTGGAAGATCATCTCAGAGGGGGGGGGGGGTGATGTTCTCAGTGATGATTCCATGGGTAGCCTGATAGAGTTCGAATGACGAAGAAAAGAAGAAGAAAGAAGAAGAAAATTGAAGGCACACATACACCTCAGAGGTCTGTCTGTATTAGCTGAAGTAAAAGATGACACTGCTATGATCAGTTACAGTATGACAACCCTGAACTACTGAGCTCCATTATTACAAGAGGGTCAAATTCACATTACACTTTTAATCATATCTAAGTTTGCTAGTTGTACAATATATGGATTTGATTTTTCAGAGAGCACATGTGGTACATATATATAGACGGATATAGAGGATAGGATATAGATATATATATATTGTGGGATGTGGTGCAACCCACTTTCGGAGGCGCAATGAAAGTGACAATCTGCTGGCACAACCCTTAGTTGCAAAAGTTTTAATTTCTCGTGGCATGGGCGTGGACGGTAGCTCAGGTTGTAGAGCAGGATAGCCATTGATTGTTGAGTTGGTGGTTCCTTTGATTTTCTTGTCCACATTTCATGGTGTCCCTGAGCAACATGCTGAATCCTAAATTGTCACCAGTAATTAAGCATGGGAAAAAATTTAAGACACTCAAGACAAAAGTGTCAAATTAATGTGATTTTGTATAAGTGTGTTGTTTTGCTATATTTACTCTATTTGTGGCTCTCCAAGACCACTAGTTCCTACTGCAGGCATAAATCTTTAAAAACAAAGCTCAGTAGTTTCCTAAAACAGCTAGTCACAGTATCAAGCTATTCTGTATATTTTGTATTTCCGGTTTGATTTTTGTACTAACTTCTCCTGTTGTTTCATTATCTGCCCATGTGTCTTCCCGACATCATGATTATCCACACCTGTATCTAACTACTCATCTGTCCCTGATTTTGCCCATAGTACACTGTATATACACTATATTTCCTGTTTTCCCATCTACTGTGCTACCAGATTGTTTTTGTTCATCCTTATGTGCCCATCACTGCCCAGCATTCTTCCTAGTGTTTTTCTTCTACTTCTTAACCTAATTAGAGGAAGGTGCAACTTCAGCCTTGACCATGCAGGAAGCTGAAGTGGACAACAGTGAGGGCAAGATATATATGCCATATTAATAGAGTGAGTACTGAAGACCATCTCCTTATACTCACCAGAGTACCTGACTAAAAAAGTTATGTGCACCCCTGTATATCAGGCTTGGATACACACACAGTACTGGTTCAAAAGATCAGTTCCTTGGCTGCCCCATAAAGTGGAAAAGCACCTTTTGAGACTACACTGATTTCTTAAAAAAAACAAAAACAAAACACTAAGTACTTGAACTGTAGCACTGAACACTCATTTAGTTGTTTGAGAAGTGCTCAATTCCATTGACAGCATCTATCTATTGTTGTGATGGATTTTAATTGATTTTGACAAAAGGACAGTGGAAGTGATGTAAAGATATAATGTCCACATCATGGCAGTGCAGGATACAGGAAACTAATCCACTCATTTGTATTTTAGGAAACAGGAACTCAAACTCATGTGCCAACCCCATGCACCCAACATATTTGTATTTGTATGCAAATTTCCCCATGGGCATGGATAGAGTATCTACCTACCAACCATATCTGGGAGAATAAACACTTCAATTATTTTCCCAATATGTTGATGTAACATTGCCCAGCAGCCAACTCTCATCCCCAGTCAACAATAGAAAATAAATCTGCACCTTCAACTAAATAATCACACAGTGATAGGGTAACTTATAGAAATGAAACAAGATACTATGATGGATTGCCTAACTCAAGCAAGTATTTTACATTTGACCAATACATGGCCTTTCAAACCTGTCTGGAGCAACAAAATATCTTAACAGAGTTACTATCAAGTGACTACGATCACATACAAATACTGAATGAGTGCAATGAAATTTTTTCATTCACCAAAAATTCCTCAAGTTTAACAAACTTCTCTTTTAGCTAAATCTAATTAAACCCATGCAGTAGCTCAGTAGCAGATGGAGTTTTGCCATGGTATTGATGAGTAAGGACCACCCAAGTATCTGAATGGAGATGCAGACACTTTACATGTTAATGTAAATAATAGCTGTTTATCTTGCAAACTGAGACTTATATGAGTTGTTCAAAGACTGTGGCTCTCGCATTATTTAGCAGGCTACTGCTAGTCTTATTTTACACTGTTGATATTGTCATTGTATTATACGCCTGTCTTTTGTGTACTCCTGCTGCAACACTAATTTCCCTTCACAGGATAATAAAGTGATTCTGATTCTGTATCACAGACTATTTTTTACAGAACACTAATATTACTGTAAATATAGCGTAATTACAGTGATTTCATTGGCTGAATGGAAACTGTGATGAATTAATGCAAAGATAAGAGGCACCATCATGAAACCAAAATATAAAATAAAGTATTAAGATCAATGTGTGTGTGTGTGTGT
>JBBMOC010000235.1:84321-106799 GCA_037975185.1 Centropyge bicolor | reverse complement strand
TTAATGTAAATAATAGCTGTTTATCTTGCAAACTGAGACTTATATGAGTTGTTCAAAGACTGTGGCTCTCGCATTATTTAGCAGGCTACTGCTAGTCTTATTTTACACTGTTGATATTGTCATTGTATTATACGCCTGTCTTTTGTGTACTCCTGCTGCAACACTAATTTCCCTTCACAGGATAATAAAGTGATTCTGATTCTGTATCACAGACTATTTTTTACAGAACACTAATATTACTGTAAATATAGCGTAATTACAGTGATTTCATTGGCTGAATGGAAACTGTGATGAATTAATGCAAAGATAAGAGGCACCATCATGAAACCAAAATATAAAATAAAGTATTAAGATCAATGTGTGTGTGTGTGTGTGTGTGTGTGTAAAACCATATTACGATAGAGCATGCCAAACTGCTGTTGAAGGGAGTACTGAGATCTATAAAAACCATGACATTGTTATGGAAACTGCAGCCTTCCATTCAAGAGAATCTAGTCCTTCACATAAACAAGCCACACACCTCCAGTGGAAATACTGTTAGCATCAAACATGAATAACTTGCTGTACTGTAGCTGCATGATAAGTGCCTTTGGGACAAATTAATGCACCTCGTTTGTTTCTCAGTTTGCCCACATATCAAAGCAACTCCAAATCTATCCTCAACCAATTGTATCGTCTTAAATGGCCTGTTTAAAGATGTAAAGTAAACTGAGCATGAAATTGGAATGATAATATATATTATTTGTTACGATATGGATAATAGGTTTGCCAGTAATTGGAGTTAATATCTAAAGCCATCTGTGACTGTCTAATTGCTGTACTTTTCATCTATTCTTATGTTTTGAAGTTTCAGCAACTCAGTATTTCAAAAATATGTATTTAAAAATGTTTGAACTGTACATCATGTATTTTTTCAGTTTGTACAAATAAAATGTATTAACACTACAGCTGGTGCTATACACTTTTATTGCTGTTTCCTCTGCACTTATGCTAACATTAGGTCTTATGTACTTTATACCTTAAGGACTGCAGGTCCATGCTTCAGTATTATAGCTGTGTTCTGTTCTTCTCTGAGATATATGTTTGCAACTTCTTTTTTTGTGTGTTTGAGGGTGTATTACCGTTTTTGTGCTCATACAGCAATACATTTCCCTTCTGAAATACTACAGTTCATCAATTTTTCAAAATTGATTAAGACCCAAATGATTAGTTCCTTGTCCCAATCGTTCAGGAGTCTGCAGATCTGTAAGCCATATTTAGGTACTGTTGTGAAAAAAAGCTCCACTATTCAGTAAACAGTATGGGGCACAGCTTACTCAAAAGCTAGCCATTTGAGTAAGAACATCGGTTTTGTTGGTAATGAAAGGTAATAAAACTAAGGTCCGACAATAGACTGTATAAAACAGGGTCCAACTGAGGTGGAGACAGACCCGAACAGAGTGAGGCCATATCATATGACTCACTTTTGTCAATTTCCCTGAGGTAACTTCCCAAAGGGATTAATAAAGTACTCTGTCTGTCCGTCATCCTCACCATCAAGTAAAATGACAGTGGACAGAGACAATATGACAGAGATTTTGATGACATTCAATCAAATTTGGCGTGTTATCTCTGCACACTCTACATAAGTTAATTGCTCTGGTAGTTTTGTTACAGATTTTAGTTATTAGCAATGGATATTGGGAAATGATTGTAATGTGTTGGATATATCCTGTCTTCTGCTTAAAATAGCTATGTACTTATCGTACTCTCTCTCTGAACCTACTGATCCCAATAGTAAATAGATAAACTTTGTCATTGGATTGTGTGTTGTTTTTTTTTTAAAACCAGACCAGTTAGCTTTGACATGAAAAATCAAAGATCTAAATAAGATTTGATTCACAGTAACCAAACAACTGACCACTTATAATTACCTATTCAAATGTTGCTAAATCCTGATTAGTATATAGATGTACATGACATCATCTTTTTCTAATACTACATTTCTTTTTTTGGCATCACATCACTCATAGTTAGATCATAACTATATAATAATGGAATCTTCAGTACAGTAAATTAATGACTTTCCCCACTGCGGGACGAATAAAGGTTTATCTTATCTTAAACCTGCAACTAACTACTAAAAATTTCTAAAAGCATATGATTGCAGTCTGTACATTTTAAAATCACAGGTAAAATCTTTCAAGAATTCCAGGGTAAAATGAAAAGTATTCATAAAATAAACTGAGATGAAAAGATGAACTGTACAATAAACATCCTATGGCAACGTTTAAACAAATGCATTTAATCAACAATTCGTCCCAAAGCAGGCCAATGTTATTGAAAATAAAATGGAAGTACAACACATGGAAGATTTCTTTTACCCAAATAAGAGCAGTGCAGAATAATCGTTAATATAGTTCTGTGAAATAGAAAAAGTAACAAAAGAAAATACAAATTAAACATAAAAAATGTCTTTCAACAAAGCTTTTCTTTTGCTGCGAGGCAGCATTGTCTCCGAAGCAGAATTCCATTGGCAAGTGTTCACAGTGAAATTAGTTTAAAATACTGCCCACACTGTAATGCCTTTCCTCTTTTTTAAAAACATAACAAAATGGGTGTGATAAACGTAAAGAATATACAATAAAACAGAATCCACTGGTGAAAATGTTTTGTAACCATACACTGAAACGACAGCTGAAGCTTCAGGTTTTTTCAGTACCAGTGAATTTCTTTGGTTCCACCATATCAACACCGTCGTAAAAGTTTGAAATTCACATTTCAATTTTACGGTCAACCCCATCATCAAATGTACACAGGCCAATAGACGATGTGGTCAGTACTATTTTCTTCGGCTCATTATTTCATGACCGAACTGTCTCACTTACCTCAAGATAAAAAAATATGTGCATACATATTTTACAGTCTACTTACTCATATGTACATACTTACTTGTTTTCCTGTTATAAGCACACCCTCTACATTGGTGGGAGTGAGAGTTTGGTGCCACAATCTAGTTGGCAAATGCACTAAAAAAAAAACAAACTGGAAATCTGGAGCACACTGCTGTTTAAACCACGATGTGGTCCAATGTTACCAGCCAGCTCCTCCTGTATGTCACTCCATGATTCAGATCACACATATAATGTTCTGAGCACTGAGGTCACAGGACTGTCTGTTCCTGTCAGCTTTGACTGTCCCATGAAACATGTAACTGGTGGTAATGATAGCAAGTGAGAATAACTAGCTACCACTTTCATAGTGTGTTCATTCCCGAAAACGTGTGAACCCACTTTGTATTCATCACCTATGGGAAAGAGAACTGCAAAAAAAATGCACTATACATAAGTTAGTTTGTGCTTTGCAAGTTAGTTTGATTAGCCAGGAACTGGATCCCTATGTAGTTAGCTTCAATTGCTAATATAGGAAGGTACCTTGTGTGTCTTTTAGCTCTAACTCAGACTTTGAAGTCTTTGAAATGATCCCAAAAGCTTTAGGAGGCTCTCAGTATTTTTTGCCTGTTATTGGGCTTTCCAAATCTCTACAACAGAGGTGAGTGCAACAGGGTGACACATAGTGAGAATGATCACAATATTAAATATAATATCCAGGTGAAAAAATAGCCCAGTTTTCCTTTGTCAACTTTAACACCATCTCTCACTTGTCACTCAACCAATGTCCCTGAAGACACTTGAGGTTTAGATGCATTTTCCCAAAAATATGCCCAAAAATGGATTTGATAGCTGCCAGATCATTATAGTTTATATTTCATGACACAAAAGGTGAGAGTATAAATGTCAGTGGTACTTTAAAGTCTGTAATTTCAAACTAGCAACTGAGTTCTAATAATATCTTAATACATTGTTCTGTTGCGAGTTATAGATCTTATTTTCTCAGGATAATGGGCTTCCCTACTCTATGGTTTCTCTTATGCTAAAAAAGAGGCAGTCAAGAAGAGAACAGGGTGAACACACAGAGGAGACCTGGAGTGCGCTGCGGCCCAGCCTCCTGTCCTAGCTGTAATGCTGATTCTGATTCTGATTCTTGATCAGGCTCAGTTTGCTCCTCAGGCCCTGGCAGTGAATGGACAGGTTGCTGTTGTCTTCCAGCAGCTTGCTGTGCTCCTGGATGAGTCTGGATAAAGTCTGCTGATCCCTCTGGTCCTGCTCCAGCTCAGATACCAGCTCCTGTCTGTAGGAAGAAAACAGCACAGAGCCTGTTACTGTCAGTTGACACCACTTTGGACAGGAATGACAGGAATGGGTCCTTTTAGCCAAGCACCATTTCATGTTAATCTGAAAGCACATGTCGGTCACTTTCACATACCTTTACCTTTCAACATGGTGTAAGTCTGACTGAATACCTGAAGATGAATGTTGAGGTTGCAGCAGCACAAGGTAACACGCAGAGGGAGAGATTAAATTATTTCTTATTCTACATGCTAAGATTACTGTCATCATTGCATTATCACAATCATCTGTAATGCACAACAACGATTCAAACATTTTTGAAATGTGGAAGAATCAATTGAAATTAGTAATTTGGTGTTGGGTGATTGATCTTTATACATCAGGTCAGTTTACAAAAACTATTTTCCCAGTCTGATCAGGGCAAAGAGGGAAACAATAACAATCTGACCTGAACATACTCTTCATGTTTTCCAATGTTCTTTCATGAAAAGATCAGATATTCCTTTATTGGTCCCACAATCGGGAAATTTGCGGTGTTACAGCAGCAAGATAAATAGTAGGTAAACAAGAAGTATAAAAAAGTATTAACAATTCAACACAGGTAAAGTATCGACAACTTAACTAGGACAAAAAACGTAGAGAATTTAACTACAATAAAAGGTACCAACAATTTCACTAGAATAAAAAACATCAACAATTTCAATAGAATAAAGAGTGTAAATTAACAATAATAAATAATGATAATTAATATCCAACAAAACAGTAAATTCAGTACAGCATGTGAGCAAAAAGGAATTCATTGAGTCACAATTTAATGTCCTGCCATTCAGTGTGCTGTTGAATACTGTAAAACAGGCAGAAGAATTCATTATCAAATAATGTTACATGATGAAATTGATCTGAAAATGAATGTAGTTTCACTATTAGAATCAGTGGTGAGCATCCCTCAAATTCACAACTGTTCTCTCTCCCTCTGCTCCCCCTCATGTACCAGGTACAGCTCATTCCATGAAAGTGTCCTATCATGTCTGAATGAAGGCGCGAGGAGTATTAATGTAACTGCCTCCTCTGACGAATGAACAAACAAATGAACAGATGAAGCCAGTAATGTTAATGTATTACGTGTCCAAAAAGGGCTACTCTCTTCCAGCTCCTAACACCCCCTAAATCTCCAAATCTAGAAAATTTATATTTTTGTTTGTGTGATGCTGATAGGTAATTTTGAAACGTTGGGCAGGCTAGCTGCTTCCAGTATTTATGCTAAGCTAGGCTAACAATGTAATGAAAAAAATGAAACTGGAACTGAACCTCATGTATCATAAATGACAAAAATGACAAATTACAGTGAGGATAGTTGCTGTGTGGTCACTATGTTTCATTCATTTTTTAATGAAGAAGTCATCAAAAATCCAACACACAGAACTTACTTCCTCCGAACAAGGTGAGCGATCTCTGACTGGACTTTGAGGTACTCCTGAGCCATCCTGATGTGCTGCTCGAACACCGCCATGGACTCTTTGGAGTTCGGACATGGAGCCAGAGGCTGAAAGCACACAGATCAGCGATTCATACCTTGTTCCAGAACAGGTTCCACATAGGTTTCAAAAAGCCTCATTTAAGACATTAAACACCAAGATCGACATCACAAACTAGATGACAGTACATTGTGAAAAGCCTACTGTAGAATTAAAACAATACCGCTGTTTATACTGAGTATGAATATTAACCTCTGGAATCCTACACTAATACACTACCCTGCTGCGTCAAACTACAATACAATGTCATTTAGCAGACGCTTTTATCCAAAGTGATGTACAATTACAACTAATTCATATTGCATGTCATGCATGTGTTTGCATTACATGTATATATATATATACACATACATATATATGTGTGTGTATATACCAGTGGCGAGCGGTGACCCGTTACAGTGGTCATGCTGAAGTGTGAACATTTATAAAACACGTCACATGTTTTTTAAGGTACCCCGGAGGTGTCAGGTTGCATAATATTTTATTAAGGCGAGGGCACGCCTTCTATAGTGTGGGTGCGCGTTGATAAAGCGTTCCCTTCACGTTATGTTATAGTGAGGGACCGGGATAAATAAAGCGTTCCCTCCACGCTATGTTATAGTGAGGGACCGGGATAAATAAAGCGCTCCCTCCACGCTATGTTATAGTGAGGGACCGGGATAAATAAAGCGCTCCCTCCGCGCAATGTTATTATAATAATAATAATAATAATAATAATAATACATTTTATTTAAAAGCGCCTTTCAGAGCACACAAGGACACTTTACAAACAAAGCAACACAGAGTAAAATAGAAAACACATCAAGATTAAAAACAAGCTAAAAGGAGAGGTGAGAGGAGAAAGGAGAAGGCAGTCTGAAACAGATGAGTCTTGAGTCTGGATTTGAAAACTGGGAGTGAATCGATGTTTCTGATATCAGGTGGGAGTGAATTCCAGAGTTGGCGAGCAGAGCGACTGAAAGCTCTGCCCCCCATGGTACTGAGACGAGCGGAGGGCACAGAGAGGTGGAGGGAGGAGAAAGATCTTAGAGTGCGAGAAGGGGTGGCAATGGAAATAAGGTCAGAGAGATAAGGGGTGGGGGCGAGGTTGTGAATAGCCTTAAATGTGAACAACAGGATTTTGAATGTGACCCTGAATTTTGGACCAGTTGAAGTTTATGGAGGAGCTTGTGAGGGACACCGAAAAGGAGTGAATTGCAGTAATCAAGGCGGGAGGTGACAAGGCTGTGAACAAGGATAGCAGTGGTGTGAGGGGTGAGAGAGGGGCGGAGACGATTGATGTTTCGTAGGTGGAAGTAGGCAGACCGGGTTATGTTATATGTTATAGTGAGGGACCGGGATAAATAAAGCGTTCCCTCGCTATATCCTGCCTCTGGGGCTCTGTATACCTCCGGGGCTCCGTTTTCTAACTGAGCATGCGCGTTGGCAGATAAGCTGCTTCACTGACAGCTTTTTTGCCATTCAAAATGCTCATGTACAGTAAACACAGTCTCGAGAGCGGGTACTACTCAATATCGCAGTGCGCATGCGCGAAACAAGCTGTTTTTTCAAAATTATTTTATTGAACGGCTTGGGCATGCACTGCATTAATAGCTTATTATGAATGCTCGCCCCTGGTATATACACACACATTTATATGTATATACACACACATTTATATGTATATACACACACATTTATATGTATATACGCACACACTCACAGGCAACTTTAGGTACACCTGTTGAACTGCTTGTTAAAGCAGATATATAATCAGCCAATCACATGGCAGTACCTCAATGCTTTTAGACATGTAGACATGTTGAAGATGACCTGCTGAAGTTCAAACCGAGCATGAGAATGGGAAAGAAAGGTGGTTTAAGTGACTTTGAACGTTGCATGGATGTTGGTGCCAGATGGGCTGGTCTGAGTGTTTCAGAAAGTGCTGATCCACTGGGAGTTTCACACACGACCACCTCTAGGGTTTACAGGGAATGATCGGAAAAAGAGAAACTATCCAGTGAGTGGCAGTTCTCTGGGAGAAAATGCCTTGTTGATGACAGAGGTCAGAGGAGAACAGCCACACTGGTTTGAGATGACAGAAAGGCAACAGTACAACTCGTTACAACCGAGGCCTGCAGGAGACCATCTCTGAACATTCAACACATTGAACCTTGAAACTAAACTGGGCAACAGAAGGTTGGAAAAACGTTGCCTTCTCCGATGAGTCTTGATTGCTGCTGCAACATTCAGATGGTAGGGTCAGAATTTGGCATAAACAACATGAAAGCACGGATCCATCCTGTCTTGTACCTTCTATCAATAGTTATGGTTGGTGGTGATGGTATAATGGTGTGGGAGATATTTTCTTGGCACATTTTAGCACCAACTGAGCATCGTTTAAACACCACAGCTGACCTGGGTATTGTTGCTGACCATGTCCATCCCTTCCTGATCTCAGTGTACACATCTTTTGATGGCTACTTCCTGCAGGATAATGCCTCACGTCACCAAGCTCAAATCATCTCACACTGCTTTCTTGAACATGACAATGAGTTCACTGTACTCCAGTGGCATTCACAGTCACCAGATCTCAATTCAATAGAACACCTTTGGGATGTGATGAAATGGGAGACTTGCATCATGGATGTGCAGCCAACAAATCTGCAGCAACTGTGTGATGCTATCATGTCAATGTGGACCAAGATCTCTGAGGAATGTTTCCGGCACCTTGTTGAATCGATGTCACAAAGAACTAAAGCAGTCAAAAGGGGGTCCAACCCAGTGCTAGCAAGCTGTACCTAATAAAGTGGCCAGTAAGTGTGTGTGTGTGTGTGTGTTCCTTGCTCCTCCCCTGCAGGAACATAGTGTGTATAGGGGAGGATGCACTACAGCTGTGACCATGTCTTTAAGAGACTGAAGAGACAACAGTCAAACACTGAGGCTATTTACTATTATTCTTAGAATAACAAACAACAACAATGACAATAATAATTCACAAAAACAAAAAGTAACATATAGTTTCAACTTACCTGTAACTGGTGATCCAGTTTCAGGTAGGCCATGGTAATAGAGCTGTCTACACCATTGGTAGCTAAAGACACACAGGCGCACAGGTTATTGTCATTATAAATGCTCCTGTAGCAGAAAGTGCACAAACACTTACACAGATACAAACACTGTCAGGTTGCACTTTAATGCAATGTCGTGGTGGAGTGTGGACAGTGCAACATGACTCAAAGCTTTGACGGGGTGTGCAGTCATCCTGGAGAGGTCAGACTGATTTATAGGTAGGAATCAAAGAGAAAATGGAAAAAAAAGTTCTTTGTTAGAAAAAGCTTACGAGGCTTAGTTTGGCTGATAAAGTGGTGGATGACAAGTAGGCAAGAAAGGGTTAAACTCATGGTGTCTTAATGTTTAGAGCATGTTTAGGTGTAGTCTGATAAAGTCTATGCTGCTTATAGATATATATGAGGTCCTGTATCACGTTAATATGAATGTAAATAAGGAGCAGCATTAATAATGGTGAGGTGCTACGGCGTCGGATGGCAGTTTGATCGGTGGCTCCTCCAGTCCACGTGTCCTTGGGCAATACAATGAATCCTAAGGTGCTCCTGAATGTCAGGCCAGCTGGCCACAAGGCTGTGAGTGTGACTGGCTGAATGACAGGCTAATTGCAAAGCGCTCTGTCCATTGAGGTAGAAAAGCACAAAAGTGCAATCCATCTTATTCTCTGATAAAAAAAAAAAAAGTCACTGTGATTTATCAGTTGTTTCTAACTAATTTTACTGTTTACTGCATTTTCATGTGAAAACCCGAGTGCAACACAATATCTTCAGGGAGAGACTGTCTAAAATATGCATATTTATCTCCTTACTTAAATATAGTCTCTCCCCCACTCTGTTATAGCCAGCTTCTCACTCTGCCCATCTATACACAGTCTTTTCTGATGTAGTCAGACAACCATCTGATACATGTATACACCGGCCCTCAGTGCAACAACTAGAAAACTAAGCAGATTAGACAGTAGATTTTAAAGGCAGACAATGATCACTACTACTCACTATGAGTATGTTGTGGCCAACACCGACACAATGGCAAATAATAAATAAACTTGACATTTGACACATGGCCTTTACTTTTCCCAGAGTTCAAGTTGATTTCACTCTGACAGGAAAAATCACAGGGCCCTCCAATTTCTTTCTCCACTTTGAGAAAGGGGGACGGACTAATCTCTTATTTGGGAATTACTGTACTTGTTTATATTCTTGTTTGATAACTGCATGTCAAAAAAAAAAAATCAAGTATCAGAGAAGAAAGAAAGCTGCATTGCTGGTTAGGACAGGTTGCTGATAATGCTGTATAATAACTTTGTGGCCTGCTAACATATATATCATATATAACATATATATATATATATATATATATGTAACTGTCTATTTCCCCACCTGTGGGACTTAATGTCATCCTCAGCTCAGATTGGCTGCTGGTGGTTACAGGACTGTGGCAGTGGGTGGGACTTTGGGAGCGTCCTGGTTGACTGTCTGTGCTGGTTACTTTGGGCAGACCAGTACGCAGTGTGGCTGTCTGATGGGGAAGAAAAGACATTGGGTTGACCAAAACTCAGTCCTGACAGTACGCTACTGAACTGTCAGCTTTTATCGCTATATTACCTTTGAAGGTTTGAACTGCAGTGGAAATTTGGCCTCAAAGCTTTTCAGGGTTTCTTCTCTGCCAACTGAGTTTCTGTGTTCTGCGTTGTCGTCACTCCTGTTACTGTTGATGGTATTGTCAGCATATGAGCCTGCAGGGAGATGGATTCATGAAAACACTTTCTCTGGTTGCAACAAACAATACATTCAACACACATAGGCCAAATTGTGGCTACAGACATTTTCCATCACTGAGTTTACAGAAAGAATACAGGACTGTTTGTTACCTGTGCTTGTGTCTGAAGACTGGTGAGAGAGCTTGAGCGGTTCATCGGAGCCTGGAAAGTACTGCAAGATCCAAACACACCAAGCAGCACTTTAAAAAGAGTTCATTATAGTCTGACCTGGTTCATAGAACCTCAGTGGAAGGAAAAATAGATCAAAATGTGTTGGCAGGTTTGGAACAGTTCAACATTTTGGAAGCTATGGTTCATGAGGGATGAGAATATCAGTTCAACTCTCATGTCTTTTTGTAGCATATGCAGCAAGTATAAAGCAAGTATATCCAGCTGAGTTTACATTTTCAATACTTTAAACTCAGGTCATCTATTCTAAAACAAGATGAACTGAACAAATGAAAAGTTGGACTAACCACAGACAATAGTGTCTTGTGGCTTTTTTTATCAGTTAGCATTCATATTTAGCTTGACAGTTGATACAATGCAGAAAATTTCATATAGGTTTATAAAAAAAAATTGTATAAAATGCAAAGCAGTGAGGTTGTCAATGAGAGTAATTCACAGACAAGGTCATGTATGAAATGACTGCCAACTTCCTTCCTCACTCTGACAAATCATCTGGTGTTTCCCTTGTTATACCAGAAGCTTTACCAATAACAAAAAGTAGGTAAAAGGGACGACACTGACATATAACCAAATGAAACACACTGTTTATAGATGAGTTTCTCTGGGTTTGAAGATTGCGGGAAACATTTGGGATAAGACAACTCAACAAAATATACATTTTGTTTTATTATCAGCAGAATCTACTTTAAGTAGATTTACTTTAAGCTGAATCTACTTTAAATAGATTCTGCAAAAAAAAAAGTCCCTGTCATTGTTTTACTATATCTGATGTTTCTGTGTTAATATTACTGCTCCATTGATGTGTATGTTGCATTTGAGTGCTGTAGATGTACATATAACACTTAATACAGAAGACTCACAGAACAGTCCAATGGCTGTAGCTTAAGAGTGAGCAACATTTTTACCATGACTGCTCTCTATAAAGACCACTTAAATAACTTGAAATTGACAGACACTTGGATATTCATTTATTAAAAACCAAAAGTGCTAGACAGCCAATCTGTAAATATTTAAACAGTTTTTCCAACATATGGAGATTGTTTAGTCACTTGTGTCAAACCACATAACATAATCCAATGTATAGAGAACTTACACATCTTGTATGTATTGTATTTTCAGCACATATACAAACAAAATTAATGTTCAAAAATACACCCAACAATAACTCTAAAGCTCATTAATCTATTTCATGGGTTTATTCTATACACAAGCAGAAATGTAAATGTGCTTTTAAAAAGGGGAGTTATTGTACATGATGGGACTATACCTTCATGAGATGGCTCATGGTGTTCTTGACCTCCTCCATGGATGGTCTCTGGCTGGGTTCTTTATCCCAGCAGCGGGTCATCAGAGTCTCTATGGGCTCAGGAAGGTCTTTGATTAGCCGAGGCCGTGTACCTGTATCACAGTAAACAACATCACAATTAAGTACGTCTCCATACCCTGGACCTTGCTAGTACATCTGATCCCACTAAGAATCAACAGTCACCCTACAGCTCTGTGAGGGTTTCACGACTCAACAGGGAAATTTCCTAGAACATCTTATCATCAAGTTCATCATATTCCTTTGGTTTACTGAACTACGGTTGACTTCAAACTACTCTCAATGAACCCCCCATATAAAAACAAGAGAGCTACTGTCAGCTTGGAAGCGGACACAAGCTGATTGGATGCTACCTGCCCAGCATCAAACAGCAGAGGGAGACAAAGTAATGTAGTGTGGAGAAGAAATGGACTGCAGCACCAGTATCAAGGCATTTTCCAACATCCACCCACAAGGACACCTATTTATTTAGGGTGCTTAATTAAATGATGGTGAAACAGTCTATTGCATGTAAAAAATAACACAAATGGTATCTGATTGACTCAACATCATATGAAGAGACAGATGAAAAGCATTCTCACAAATGTACCATACTTGGATTTATAAAAAATAAAAACAAAACAACAGCAACCTTGACATTTATCAGATTTCACACTTTTAATTTGTAAAAGCAGTGGATGCCTTAAAATTACAATGGGTTCAGCAGTCATTTGATATCGTCATTTGATTCAGTGTTCTCATAAAAAAAAGCTCAAAAAAACCCACAAAAAACTAAAAGCACGTTAACAAATCAGTTGGTATAGTTGCAGTTTGTGTAGGACTTTGCTCACCTCTGTGGACAGCCCACATTATACAAAACGCTGAGCCACCTATCTCATCAAAGGGTTTCTTGCGTGTGATGACCTCCCACAGGATGATGCCCCAACTGAACACGTCACACTTTTCACTGTAGTTACTGCCTGAGAAATACACACCAAAGATATATTTAATCCGTTCACTTGAATTTAACAACCAGCAAAATGCAACTGTCAAATATGTCTGTAACTTCTACTGATAAATGTGTTAGAATGAATGCACATAATCAGAATTGTCCAGAGAAACATTTAGCTCATGAAAGGCTGAGTGGCTGTTAAGTTTGAAATACCCACTACCCACGTGATATCAAACTGTAATGCATCAAAGCACTTCTAAGTGGTCAAAATCAAAAACTCCAGCTCCTTAATGTCCAATGAATTACAAATCCAGATAATGGATAGTGGCAAACATGTATCTGTCTTATAATCAACACAGATTCAACCAGTTCCTGGTTGGAGCTACATAATGAGACTTTAGTGTTCATGGCTCACCTTCGAACACCTCTGGTGCCATCCAGGCTGCACTGCCTTTATTATTGGTCATGTAGGTCTGAATATCACAAGCTGTCCCAAAGTCACATATCTTCAGCACAGTACCACGAGCCACAAGGAGCAGACTGAAACAGAACAGTGGACAGGGATTGGAAACTTAAGGAAATATGTTACACTAAAGTTATACTTTATAAAGCAAAATATACTTGTGGATTAAAAGATGGGAATATTTAAGCTTAGATGGAATAACTTTCTCAGGCATTTGGCCATAAACAAAAGTATTGTGTGATGAAACTGTTTAAAGCATGGGACTGCAGGCAAATTCAACGAGCATAAAAATCATTAACCCACTGAGGGACCAATAAAGCTTTATCTTATCATACCTACCTATGTTGTCAGAGTTCTTACAAAAAACTAGACTGCATAACCTTTATCTGTTTTATGATAGAGAGTCTTACTTTGGTGGTTTGAGGTCCCTGTGAATTAAGGCCTTTGGCTTCATAGCATGCAGATAGGCAACTCCCTGGGCACACTGCAAACACCAGCTCATGGCATGGGATGCTGTGTAGTGGGGCTGTGGGTCTGCACTGTGCAAGACTTGATTAAATGACAAGCAAAAAGAGAAGCAAAGAATAAGATACATGTACATACATACACACACACACACACACACACAGCGATAGATAGATAGATAGATAGATAGATAGATAGATAGATAGAGAGAGAGAGAGAGAGAGAGAGAGAGAGAGAGATCTATATATAGAGAAAAATACATGCATATACATGTATACAAATATACATTTGTGCAGTTTTCCCCTCGTCTAATGTCCATTCCCAGTGTTTCTTGGCCCAAGCAATTCTCTCCTTATTGTTAGTCTCCTTCAGTAGTGGTAGTAATGCAATGAAGGCCTGTCATTTCTCTTAACTAAGGTGAGCAGTTCTTTCCATAATATGGATTACTACAGCAGTTAAATAGAGCTATTTATTGTAGACCATCACTACCTCACCACAATACAAATGATGCTCTCAAATGCATCAAAATTCAAGACGGTCCACAAACTGACTTTTGAAAAGGCTCACCTATTAGCAGAAAACCATTTCAGGTGAGAACCTAATGAAGCTTACACCTTTGAAAAAAATCAAATATGAAATATATTTGGTTTGTTAACACTTTTTGTTTACCAAAAATTCCACACGTTACAAATATATATTATTTCACACTTTTGGCGTCTTCACTATTAATCTAGCATGCAGAAAATAAGACAAACAAAAGAAAAAACACAAAATGACAGTGTGTCCAAACTTTAGACTGGTCTTGTCTGTATACACATCTTTTTTTCACTATTTGTCATTATTTTTTGGTAAAAACTATTCTGCCTGTGGTATGATGGAATTGATAGTAAAATTAAAAAAAAATAACCATAATTATACTGTGATTGCAAGACTAACCCCCTTAAGAATAATGACCATATTGCTGATCTTGACACCCAGTCACCGTGAATCAATTAGAATTTTTTACAGACATAATATGACTTACGATTATATAAAGAGCCACATTCTGCATACTCCATGACCAGACAGACCTGAGAACACAAGGCATGTTGCTTTAGCAGTGAAAGCATGACAGTGATGCAGAGGTGATCTGTAACTTTCTCTAAACCTCCACAGAGAGCATTTATACAAAAGAGATCCTGTCCATACTTTGTTTCACTCCATTGCAAGAATTCACAAAACCATAATTGGCAAACATGGTTCAATACTGCATCTACAAATGTAAGTTAAGACTCTATAATGCAAAATGAAAACCGTCCATCAAAAACATCCATAAATTCCACCAACTCCTCTTGGCCCAAGCTAATGTGAGATGGAGTCGGATGAGTCCACATTTCAAACTGTTTCATTGGAAATCATGGACGTTGTGTCTTCGTTTCCATCCAGATTGTAAGCAATGCAAAGTTCAAAGCCAGCATCTCCAGACCTGTCTCCAACTGAAAATGTGGGGCATATTAAGAGGCGCAAAATGTCACGACAGAGACCTCGGACTGTTGAGCAACTGAAGTCAAAGGAGACTAGGTTGTAACTGAATCTATGTGAAAATCTTCTGTAAAAAAATTAAAGATCAATAAATGTCATGTCAGGGACGGCTCTGTAACAAATCTGATCTAAAACCCTCCTGATGAGCCCTGAAGTTCATTCCAGAGGGTGGTTTGTCCTTTACTCATTAGAGGAGAATGGCACTGATATGCTGACAATACATAAATAATACTTCACTGTTGGGTGCTGTATACTTACTGGATTGTCACAGGAGCCATACAGCCTGACAATGTTCGGGTGATTCACACGAGAAAGTTGACGAAGCTGTGACAAACCAAGAATACATATTACCATGAATACATTCATCTCGTGTGTGTGTGTGTGTGTGTGTGTGTGTGTGTGTGTATGTACATGCATCTTATTCTTTGCTTCTGTTTTTGCTTGTCATTTAATCAAGTCTTACCCAGACTGATATTTGAAACATATTATATTACTATATTACAAAAACAAATCTAAACAAAAAAAAATATTCTGGAATGCAAAACTGATACAATCATGAATGATTAATCATGAATGATTAAATAATCACACAAGAATGACATGCTTCAGCTAATCCAGCAACTAAGTAACAAATCAAGAATCAAATTATCAAATCAGTTCATTGACTGACGGCTCAGATTCATAATTGTGTTTACTTATTCTTTGATCAGATAGATTTAAAATTTGGAGTATTTTATAAAATCCTTGCACAGCTGCTTGCATTTTAAGACACTTAACTTTTGAGAACCTTTTTTTTTTAAATGGGAAACGTTTTTTATATTCTTAAGTAATAATAATTCTAGGGTATTGAAAATAATAATTGTTCTGTTATTGGTAATAAATATCAGATTTCATAACACTAATATTGAATAATTAATATCCATAATAGCCAGCCTTAGAAATGCTGTTATCATTATTGTTATTGCATTGTTACAGATGGTTAGGTTTATCATTATTCCAGATCTAAACAGTCTGTTAAATGGCTGCAGGAACATTCTCCAGTGGTTAGAATTGAAGAGATAAGGCTCCAACTACTTACAGTATTTCTTGAGAACTTAAGACAGCTCTCTAACAAAAGTGCCAGGATATTGTTGTAATCGTGGGCTTGTTTGAGGAAAGCCATATGTCTCAAGAACAAAGCTGGCTGCAAGTTTCATGTTGCACAGAGAACAACAAAGGAGTCAGCAGTACCTCAACAAGGAAAGCGTTCTTTTCATTCTCACTCTCAATGGTCTTGATTGCTACATCCTTTCCTTTCCATATGGCCTTGAAGACAACTCCAAATGTCCCTCTGCCAACAGCCTGAAGAAAGACAATATAACAAGAGAATACTCATGGGTGGAAGCAATGAAGTACATTTACTCTTGTTCCTGTAACAAACCGAACTTTTGTGAGCTTGTACTTTTTTGAGTATGTTTAAAAATCTATAATTTTACTTGAACTTGTGCAGTTTTATGTCATATATGATTATTACATTTCAAGGTACAGAGTGCAGAGTAAAGACAAAAGTCACATGACAGAGTCCAGATAAACTGTGTAAGAAAGGAACAAAAGAGAGGTCATGACTCTGCAGCGGCAGCAGAGCAACAGTTGCTGGTGGGTTAGTGGCTGTATGAGAGCAGAGCTCCACACAGCTCCATGTGAAGAGCTGGTGCAGTCACATCAGGGCTGGGGCTAACAGGTTTTTAAACAGTGCAAAAAATGCAGCTGTTTTTTTCTTTAATGTGTGTGTTTGTGGGCTACAGCTGCTGTGTACTTGTGTCTATATGTTCATACATCTCAGTGCTGTTTGCCTCGGTGATGCTTTATACTGTTCATCTAATCTATGTGTCCATAGCTCTTTTGATTTGTTGTCAGTCATTGTGTCTGACTTTTGCCACCTTTTCTGGTTATATATTTATAATGGATTTATTGATAATTACTTGTATACACAGGCTGCAAATGTTCTTCTATAGAAGAGGGATTTATGGTTGGTCAGGATGTGGTGTGGTTCACACCTGGGGCCAGCAACATGTGGCTCCACTAGTTTGCATATGTTGACATCTTAATGCACTTTATTTTGTGGCATAGAGATGCTGTTTAATTTTACAGTTCTATCATAGCACAGCATCAGGGTCATATATTTGAACTGAGTACATTTTATACAGGCAATATTACTTTTACTTGAGTGCAGTTTTTTGACTTAATTACTTACTTCTATTGCCTACCTGCCTTCAATGCATAAAGTGTAGTTTCACAACCTCTGGACTTTTAGAAATAGCTGCTTTGAGTTCTACCAGTGTCCGTTTAAGGACTAGTCTGCCCTTCACCACCGGGGCCTTGCTCTGGTTGTTACAATGTATTCAGGTTTTTCAGATGGCAGATGTTGTTCCATGGTGTGACGTCAGTGGTTGTACTTCACATCGAAGGAGAGTAAACAGTAAATATACTGATACCGGCAGGCTTGGTTCCTACACAGCTTCTGTCTGTCTTTTACCATAGCTCTCCCCATTAAGTCTAACACGTAACTGCGCTCTTACTACAGGAACAGTTTCCTCTGGTAAAGCAGAGCTAACGTAAATGCCCTCTCCTGAGCTGTTGTGGGTCAGTAAGTTTACCGCTTCAACGTGGATGTCTTCATACTGGATGTCCTCGAACACACAGCCTGCTGGAGTCTCCACCATCGCGGCAGAGTGGCAGCACTCGTCAACACAAGCCAACGACGCCGCAGTTAAAGCCCGAAGCTTAGCTTGTTGTTATCGGGACAAAACGACACACTACAGCGTTGGTTTGCTCTGCTAAACAGCCTTTTTCATCTGCTGCTGAGAATTCAGGAAGTAGCACCAGCAGCTCGCGCAGTTGTGTTGCATAATGAAACATCCATCGGCTGGGCGCTCGTGAACGTTCCACTGGAGTGCGGGTCAATAAAACAGCGCAAGAGTCCATCTCTGACACGTTAAACTGTGATTGGATTGATTCACGACCACCAAGCAGAATCCATGTTCAGCCTGTGAGCAGCGGTATCAATTCTTAGTTTTATAATGACATGGATGAGTTTATCATACAAGCGCTCTGCTGGGCGCGGTCTTGAATGCAGCTTTGTTTTCTTTTTGCGTGCACTAGAACCTCCACAAGGGGCGACAATGGGCTATTTCCATAGTTAATACAGACAGACAGCGAACAGGCAGACAGAGAGACAGACAGACAGACAGGCAGACAGGCAGACAGACAGGCAGACAGACAGGCAGAGAGACAGACAGACAGACAGACAGACAGCGAACAGACAGACAGGCAGACAGGCAGACAGACAGACAGGCAGACAGACAGACAGACAGACAGGCAGACAGACAGGCAGACAGACAGACAGACAGACAGACAGACAGACAGACAGGCAGACAGACAGGCAGACAGACAGGCAGAGAGACAGACAGACAGACAGACAGACAGTCAGACAGCGAACAGACAGACAGGCAGACAGGCAGACAGACAGACAGGCAGACAGACAGACAGGCAGACAGACAGGCAGACAGACAGACAGACAGAGAGTACTTCATTAATCCCTCTGGGAAATTAACATCTCCATCGCTTCGCACATTGCACTGTTTAAAAAATATGGAATCCAAAGTATAAAATAGAAAATAGAACAAATGGACACAATAAATTAAGCAATAGAGCAAACAGAAATATGAATCAAAAATAGGCAATTGTAAAAGAACTAAAGAAAATATGCATATGTGTATGTGTGTACCTGGGACATAGCAGTAGCAGCAGTAGATATGGTAATGCTAATGGTAATGGTAGAGTGCATATAGTAATATAATATAATATAGCATATACAGTTTATAACATCCAAGTGTATAACATACATGTACATGTATAATATTGTAGCGTATAGGGCTGGTAAGGTTCACATACAATATTGATTGAGCACCAGACAGGAGGATGATTTATAAAAAATCAAAACTATAATCCTGTCAAATTTGTTTAATTTTTCAAGTGTGTATGAAACCTAAAGAATTGACCGGCGAGCCTGAATGCCTACCTACAAAAAACATCTTTAGAAAAATCTGCATGTCAGACCTAATCAACTTAAAGGGCATTTAATTCATAAATTATATCAATGTTACTCAAAAGCAAGCAACAGGTTAAAGCTACATAAACAAAATACAAATTGAATTTTTTCAATTACTCAACAAAAGTCATCTGTTAGTTAATCCAACCAAAAGACATGCTAAACAAATTCATTCAACACAAATATGACCATACAATAACAATACAACAGTCATATTTAATTAGTCATAGTCCAAATAAGAATGATGTGGTGGAGGGACGTAAGGATGTGTGTGTGTGTGTGTGTGAGAGAGAGAGAGAGAGAGAGAGAGAGAGAGAGAGAGAGAGTCCAGTTCTGTTCTTCTCTCTCTTGTGTAGAGATGCAGATATGGAGATGCAGGTGTGTGTGTGTGTGTGTGTGTGTGTGTGTGTGTGTGTGTAGGGCTGGAGGGCAGAAAGTAGAAAAGGTTAGAGGGGGTGTTTAGGGTTTGGAGGGATTCAGGGGAAGCCTGGAGAGTGGTACACAGTACAGGCCAGAAATGGGTCCAAGCCAGCAAAGAATGGCACTTTGTTCAACTACAGGCTCCTGGGATCCTCAAACTGCTCAGGCCACCGGTGTTCAGAACTTCAATGATGATCCTGCTGGTTCTTTTTTCTTCTCCCCCTGGCTGCTCTCTTCTTTTGTTTCAGTGTCTCTTTAGTCTTTGGTGAGATTGCAGGCTGATTTGGGTGAACCTGGATTTCTTCTGTCTCTCTCCTCTCTGCTCTCCTCCTGGCCATGTGTTTCAGCCCCCCCCCTGCTCACAGGTGCCACTCATTTATCAACTCACCTGTTTTTTTTTCTCTCTCCCTCCTTCCTGCCCCTCCCTTTCCTTTCAGGAAGTAAAGCATTATTTTGTAGTTTTCTTTCTCCTTTCTGCCACAATATAATAATATAGTCGAGCAATATATAATACACTCTACTACATATAATAATAAAAGTAGTAATATAATACTACTAATAATAATGTTTGGTATAATAATGATATAGTATACGACACTGTGCTATATAACATCAACATCAACAACAGCAGTGACAGAAATAATATTAATAGTAATATTAATAGTAATACAGAATTATTTGATTTTTCTGAAGCTGGTAAGTTTACTTCATCTTACATCCAGTATAGGTGCAGCTTAATCTTTTTTTATTTTGAATCATATGTATAAAGAATGTGTGTGTGTGTGTGTGTGTGTGTGTGTGTGTCTATGTATAACAGAATAGAATTGAAATGAATAGTGATCAAAATGATCTTCCAAAAAGTAACTTAAGTAACATAATGCACACGTCACATGTACGTTCTTGCCTTTTACCTCAAGGAGAATAAAGCAGTGTCTGTACTTCCACTTTGACAACACCAACCTTCCCTCCGGACTCACCACTGCTGCAGCTGCCGTTAGTAACGGCTTTTATTTTAATGCTGTTATTCCCATCACTGATTTTAAACAGCGGACACTCAGGTTTAGTTGAACGTTTTAAGTACAGCTCAGCTAGTCAGACGTTGCAGTATAGTATAGACCATAGTCTTGGGAACTGAAAACAATGAGGGTCAATGAGAATTAATTTTAACATACAGATTTACCATCCAGTGTTTTCTCTCTGGTTGGAGATTTCTGGAGAAATCTTTGTTCAAAAGGGACAAGCCTGAAAAACAGTGCTCTAAAGAAGAGAGGGACCACCTGGTCTCGCTCTCTGCAGAGCCATTCTGAAGCCCATTGTGGGGCACCACCATCTTGGCAGTGGTGACCTAACTCCAGTTATTCCAAATATGGACAGAGGTGGAGCTAGTGGGGAGCCGAATGAAGCCTGTTTCATGAAACATGCCCACCAAGCTAACCCGTTGGTTCCGGCCCATTTCTGCACTGGTTATGATACTTTATGCCAGTGTTACACCATATGTCAACATTTCAGCCCCCAGCTGATCACAATCAGTCAGTTTCTTTAGTGTAATACACTTTAAAATAGCAACATTATAATAATGACAAAAAAGCAATAATATTAGTATAAATAATAAAATTTGAGTTTGTGGACCATCAAAATGCTCTGTTACTGTTTAACTTAACAATCACCCACCGCCCGGCCTCTCACCACCAACGCAGTCAGCTTCAAGGTTTTCTCTCCAAACTTGTCTGGACCTGTTATTCACTTCTCTGCATCTCCCTCCTCTCATTACTAAGACAATGCAAGTCTCAGCCACCTGCATTTTTTTTTATATGAATCTACTTAACTCCCTTTAACCTTTTTCACTGGTCTGTGTCTCGCTCCTAGGTCCAATTAGAAAATACCTTCAAGCCAAAATGCACTCAAACCCATCAGAAGGCACATGGACAAGCCACAGCAGCTGCTAAATACAGGAGCAACTCATGAACAAGCCCTGTTATGGGACGGATATTCTTTTATATATTACACCTGTGATCTCACCCAACTCAACTGATAACACTGATCCTTGGCAAGAGAAGTATAACCATAAATATGTATGAGGAATGCAATCCACCCCAAAGTTGAAATTATTCTTAATAATGAAAATGAATTGAATACTTTATAAATAGAACTATTGTAGAATACATTTGTACAAACTGTTATTTAAAAAAGAAAGTGTAGAATGGATGGGTCGTGTGACAGCCAGCAACAAACATTTGACACTCGAGCACAAGGAAACTGTCAAAACTTTAATGTTCACAGTTGCTATCAATCAGAGTTTTAGAGGATGAACACATGGCTCTGTCAGAACTGTAATTTACAATTCCAATGGATAATAATTCGTTCCAAATATATTCTACAAGAGAACCTATACAAACTTCTGTTACTCTCTCTCAAGAACATTGGTCATACTCCTCCTCAGTTATTATAATAAAGGAACGGTGTTCTGCTTTGGGTCAGCACATTGAAATACATTAATTAAATTCAAATTGAAATAAAGAGTTATTAACCTATTGTAAACAAACAACCCCCCCCCCCCCCCCCCC
>JBBMOC010000235.1:3748-79768 GCA_037975185.1 Centropyge bicolor | reverse complement strand
TGCCATTTGTCATTTCTCAGTTGCATTTAGAAGAAATACTTAAACATGCAGTTAGGCTTTTTTCAGACAGACATTTTGACTGGTCATAGTAGGGAAAACACAGGGATTACTAATAACATATACATGCATTAAGGACATAAAAACCTGGACAATCTGCATTTTTCTACTAAATCAATCAAACTAAAACAAAAGAATTGTTCTTGTTCTTGGTCCCAAGCACCTCCAAAGCATATTATCTATTCAGATATATACAGTCGTGGGAAAAAGTTTGGGCACCCCTGATCATTTTCAAGATTTTCCTTTATAAATCATTGGTTGCTCAGATCAGCAATTTCAGTTAAATACATCATATAGCAAACAAACACAGTGATATTTGAGACGTGAAATGAAGTTTAAAGGAAAATCTTGAAAATGATCAGGGGTGTCCAAACTTTTTCCTACGACTGTATTTACTCCCGATGGCATTGGCTTGACCTCCATCACCACTGTAAGCAGTCTGGGAGTTGTCTTTGATACGGGTATATCCTTGAACTTGCACATAAAACATGCTACAAGGACTGCTTTTTTCAAAATATGTAACATCACAAAAATAAGGCATACCCTTTCTCAAAATGATGCAGAAAAACTAGTCCATGCATTTGTAACTCTGAGGCTGTATTCTTCTGGCAGCCACAACAAAAGTCTAAAGACTCTCCAGCTGATCCAGAATGCTGCTGCACATGTACTGACAAGAAATTGACTTCTCTGCACTGGTTTCCGGTCAAATCCAGAATATATTTAAAATCCTTGTCCTTACTTAAGCCCTTAATGGTCAGACGCCATCATGTCTTAAAGAGCTAATTGTACCCTGTTACCCAAATAGAACACGGTGCTTCCAGAATGTAGGGTTTCTTTTGGTTGCTAGAGTCTCCAAAAGTAGAATGGGAGTCTTCAACTATCAAGCTACTCTCCTGTGGAAACAGATTTCAGTTTGGGTTTTGGGAAGCACAGACCCTTTCCACAAAAGTGGAAATGATTAGAAGGCTCCCAACTGACCATCTAAGATTTGCTTAAAAATAACTGCTGTGCAAAATTTTAGGCCAATACCTCCTCTAGTTTCTGAGATATTAAGCCTTCAAAAAGGGCTCGTGACCCCATATTTAGTATAAAAATATTTAGTATAAAAATATAGAGTGTTACAATCAAACATCCATAGTTTGATGGCTAATAACTTTTGAACTGTTCACACTAAATTCACATACAAACTGTGACTAGCACAGAAGTCCAGTAACAGAGCACCACTCGGGTTCAGATTGGGGAGGCTGTTCATCTCAATCACCCCTCTTCAGGTTTCACTGTCATTGTCCACGTGAGTGTTGAAGTCCCCCAGTCGAACAATGGAGTCTCCAGTTGGAGTGCTGTCAAGCCCATAGGCTGAGACAACAGTCAGAGACCTGTCCCCGACTCGAAGGTGCAGGGATGTGACCCTCTCGTTCACTGGGGTAAACTCCAAGACATGGCAGCTGATGTTTGGGGCTGTGAGCAAGGCTACACAGGCCGTTGCCTCTCACCGCAGGCAACTCCAGAAAAGTGGAGGGTCCAGCCCTTCTCGAGGAGCTGGGTTCCCGAGCCCAAGCTTTGCGTGGAACTGACTATAGCCGGTATCTCTCAATCTGCCGCACAAGCTCAGACTCCTTTCCCCTCAGTGAGGTGACATTCTAAGTCCCAAAAGCGAAAGCTGCGTCCGGGGATCGGGTCGCCGAGGCCCGCGCCATTGATTGCTGCCCAATCCTTCGGTTCCCTCTGCAGGTGGTGGGCCTGCAGGAGGTCGGGCCCTCGTCGCCGGTTTGGGCTGAGCCCAGCCGGACCCCGTCGGCAAAGTCCTGGCCACCAGGTGCTCGCTTGCGAGCCCCAACCCCAGGCTGGCTCCAGGGTATGGCCCTGACTGTGCCATGCTGGGCAACGTCAAGGTCCTTGTTTGTAGACTGTCCATAAGGGTTCTTGAACTGCTTTTGGTCTGACCAATCACCAAGGACCTGTTTGCCTTGGGAGACCCTACCAGGGGCATGAAGCCCCGGGCAGCATAGCTCCTAGGATCATTTGGGCACTCAAACTCCCCCACCACGGTGAGGTAGCAGTTCAAGGGGGAAAAAATTGTGGGGGAATTGATGATAATATTCAATAAGTCAGCCATATCAGTGTGACAGTGATACCAGGCTCTAAAACCATCATTTAACATAATATTAACACTTGTGCTTCTCCTACTGTCACAGGTCAAAATATCTCCTGTGAAAAAGGCCTATGATATAGTATGTCTTTTTATGAACTTTACTTGTCAATACTTGACTTGGTGTCAGCTATCTTGTTAAGACTGGACACTTTAAATCCATAGGCGTTTCCTCGTTGTCCTTTGTTCATATAGTTCCCAAAGGCCAGAACCACCTCTAAGAGCTGACGCAGTGTCCCACTCTCTACCACCTCCCTGGATGCAAGACTCAGAGCTGAAAACACAGGTGCAAGGAGGGAATGTCATATATGTTCACAGCAGTCAAATCAATATTGTCATATTGAATATATTGTAATGTCTTCATACAAAACAGACCTTTAAGAGAGAAAATGCATTCTCACCTTTAATAGTGATATGTATCTTTGGTTCAACTGTAACATTCCTCTCAAACATTTACTTTAATGCATTTCTTTAAAATCTTAGGGATATAAAAGAGTACCTTTGATTTTTGGTTTGATCTCAGCCACTCTTTCAGCAAACTTCTTCTTGAAGAAGAGAGACTGCAGTCTCTGTTGATAGTGGTCAATGCTGTGTAACGACAGATGAAAGACAGCATAAATGTGAGTGGACTCAGATCCAAAGTGCCTCTAAAGAGTCGCTGGCAACTGCACCAGTAAGAAGACATATATTCTATAATATTTCATATCACTCCATGTAAATCCCCATTTGATGATGCTAATCGAGTAATTATGCATCCATTTCTTTACAGATGATACATAAACATTTTGTTTTGTTAACCCTTAAATGCAAAACTTGAGTCTGTAGTGACCCAGGTCAGTGCGGTCAGACGTTTAGCACACTGTCACTGACATAAGTGCAATCATTCATGCATTTCTGTAAATAAATGATCTACTGAAGACTTGAAAGTGTGCAACCTCTGTTGTGTGGCCTTGTTTTAGTATGCACCATATATTCACGTTGTGTTCAGAGGTGTGTATGTTTTTTTTTCGATGTACCTGCTCATATCATATAGGAAGCGATCTGCCTTGGCCATACGATCCAGCTCATGCTTGTGTTCTTCTAACAGCTCAATGTCACTCTTCTCAGGAACAAACTTCAGAAGCTTCACACACAGAGACATATGATAAGTGTCTTTGATTTCAAAAGATCTTCAAGTAAGTTTTTTTTCAGACATGTGTGAGCCCAAAATAAACACAGAACATTCAACTGGAAACATGCATCATAGTAGCTGAACTGATCCAATATCATCTCAAAATCCAAAACTAAAGTGCTGAAATCAACATATAGTTCATGTCATTTTCTCAAAATACAGTGTGATGTAGTGCATCGAAACAGAAGCCAGGCACCTAACATTGTCTGTGGGGAAAAATGAACTGGACTTTATGATTATGCATCATGGTCATGATCATCTTGGACCCCTCTTTGGTTGCTTGGATGTCCAGCTACCTCACCAACAGACCAGGCTGAAGGACATTATGTCTGACACTGTGGTCTGTTGTCGCTCAACACCTCCAAAACCAAGGAGCTGGTCATCGACTTCAGGAGGGACAGAGTCAGTCCTAGACCAGTTCTGCTGGGAGCAGAGGAGGTGGAGGTGGTGCAGAACTACAAATATCTTGGGTTGTGGCTGGACAACAAGCTGGACTGGTCGAGCAACACGAGCAAACTGTATAAGAAGGCTCAGAGTAGGATGTACTTCCTGAGGAGGCTGAGGGCCTTTAACATCTGCAGGAAGCTCCTGTGGATGTTCTATCAGTCTGTGGTCGCCAGCGTTCTTTCTTACGCTGTGGTGTGCTGGGGAGGGAGCACAACTAAAGCAGACCTCTCCAGGCTGGAGAAGCTGATCAGGCGGGCCAGCTCAGTGGTGGGGATGAAGCTGGACCCTCTGGCAACAGTGGCAGAGGAGAGGACTGTTAACAACCTGCTGGTCATCCTGGACAATGCCAGCCACCCTCTGCACACTGTCACCAGCAGCCAGAGGAGCCTGTTCAGTGAGAGGCTGCTCCTCCCCAGGTGCAGGACCAACAGACTGAAGAACTCTTTTGTCCCCCGGGCCATCAAACAGTTCAACTCCTCACTAGGGGGGAGGAGGACGAACAGAAGAACAGAGGGACTACACAATGTACAATAAACTGGACTATCAGTTCATGTGCAATACCCCATTGTGTGCAATATAACCAGACTGTCAATCTGTGTGCAATACCACCACATTGTGCAATATATTGTGTGTACTGTTTAGTATGTATGTGGAAAAATGTATATCACTATTATTATTATTGTTATTAATATTGCTATTATTATTTCTGTCACTACTGTTGTAGTTATATAGCACACCGTAGTATATAATATTATTATCATTACACCACATATTATAGTATATTACCACTATTATTATATATAGTGGTGTGTAGTATATATTACATTACTATATTATATTCCTGTATGATACATGTACATGCATGTTATACACTGTATATGCTATATTATATTACTGTTATATACCCTCTACCATTATCATTATCTATTGCTGTTGTTGTCATGTTCAGCGGGTATGTACATGTTCAGGGACACATGTACACACACATACACATATGCAGATTTTCTTTTGTTTTTCTATTTCTGATTCATATTTCTGTTGCTTAATTTATTGAGTCTACTTTTCAGATTTTCTATTTTATACTTTTACTCTATATTTTATATTTTTAAACAGTGAACCTCCCAAAGGGATTAATAAAGTACTCTGTCTGTCTGTGAACCCTGGTTGAAACTGGTTATGGACATGGAACATGTCGATTGTGTCCTCAGATTGTGTTTGCATGTGTATGTCTTGGCACCTGCTCCAGCATGTCTTTAGGTAAGTCTTCCTGTTCATCCATGGTCAGGATGGCATGACGGATCTCTTCATTGGTCAGCTTCAGCCTGTCGCACAGAAATGTTCCAGTTTCCATATCATGCTGGGTTTTCAGATTTCAGAGAGGGATGCAGTGGGACAGAGAGGCTGACTGCACTGGTTATCTTATTCTTTGAGAATGAACGAGCAAAGAAGTTGAATTTAGAGCAGATGGTGGAGAACTTCAGTTGCAGAAGACTCACAGAATGACATGCAGACGACATGCCTGAGTTGCTTAGCAATGTAGCATTTAGTGTGTGTTTGTGTATACGTGTACAATATCTCTTTTGCTAAAATATGTCAGTTTGTGGATGCAGCCTCTGTGATGTTTATTATTTATATATCTCTTTGTTGTTGTCTGTTTGGGGGATGTTTATACTGCTGTTAATTCTATAAGAAGGGTCGGACTATTATTACTATCTCTGCAGCTTAATATTGCTTGTTGTACACTTTGTGGTGTCCATAGCTCTCGATTCATTGTTGGCCATTTATTCTTTGATTGTCTGAGTTTTTGAGCTCTTCTCTGGTTAAATCTAAAGAGGCTACACTGAAGAAAATTGTTGTGTATTTGTAATTGATAACTGACCCCCCCACCCCTTTATAAAAACTAAACACAGCAATATCTGTGACGATTCGCAGTCATAGGGAGAGATGGTTCAATCTAGGGCAACTGAAATTGGATGATCTTTACCACTGACCCTAGAGGAAGGCTGATTGGTATAAGCCTCTGCTGTTAGCATCTAAGGTTATGTTGTAGGTGGTTTCTGTAATCTGTAATGGTCCTGTCCTTTCATACCCCTGTACCCCTCTGAGGGTGTTCGTCCCAGAACGTTTGCTAAGATGTCGAATTGTCCTAGATTCAACCCTCCCTAAGAGTACATTTTAAGTGAACTACATTTTTCCTTTATCAAAGTACACTTTTACAGAAGTACTTTTACTTCTACTTGAGTATTATTTTAAATCTGTCCATTTAACAGATTTTTGGTGGAAACACCCCACATGTAGAGGTGAACAACATAACCAGGCTTCTAACAGCAGCAGCCACAATTAATGTATGACTTCCATTATCAACATCCCACTGTGTCTTTTTTCCTTCATTTATAATCCTAATGCAAACTGACCGTGAAAGCAGAATGTTACAGTTCTGTGCTCGGCGGCCATCGATTACTGACAACTCCTTGACTTTCTTGGCAAAAGTATGGTCATCCTCAGCATTCTTCTGTTAATACATAGAAAAGATTTAGAATGCAACAAAACACAGCACAGTATAACAGAACTCTGTAATATCAAGATTTGGAACTTGGCATTTAAATCTCAAAAATATCATGACCTCAAGGTGATTGTTTTAGTATCACAAACTAATAGAAATAGGATAATACAGTTTATTCATGAAATAGTTTAGTAATAGTAGATAGAACACAGAAATTGTTCATCAAAAGGAAGTGAGAATATCTGCCATGTCCAGGAAGTTATGTTAACTTATATTCAATTGTGTCTTGTGTCTCTGACGTCTCATGACTTCCTGCTTGTGTGTGTGGGTATAGATAGTTTGTGTCTCCCTTTGTCTTGTCTCATTTGAGAAGTCATTCTATGCCATGTTTTCTCTGTTGTCTACATCTTGTATTGTTTCTTACTTTGTCTTGCCTTTTCCTCAGTCATTGTTTACCTCGTAAGGGTGATTTTCTTTTGCTACTTTGTCATTAAAGAATCATTTATTTGTTCTTTCCCTTGTCCGTGCATTTGGGTTCAAGTCCTTGCTCCAGTCTTGTCAATATCATTAGTAACACTAATGGCTCTTGGCTTTTGAGTGAGTCTCCTCTTGTGTGACAGTGCATTTCATGGACTTGTGTTAGAAGCAGAGAATATGTACAGAAAAAAACCAAAACAACTTAATTTGTACATTTGACCAGACATGAGCAATGCCAAGATCTGTGACACAATGATAGAAATTTATGATTGATGAATGCCAATGGCACAAAGAATTAATGAACATAAAATCAGAACCCAAAGAGAAAATTACAGCACAGGTAATGAAGGTATGGCAGAGATGGCATAGGCACAGTGTCAGTGTGTATTTCGTTACTTGAGGCCTCTGGTAAGCTGAGAAGGTCTTCTGGAACTCTTCTAGATCCAGCACTTTAAACACCTTAAGATCATCAATCGTTTTCCATATGGTTCCTTCTATCTTACTCTGAAACAAACAATAATACAGTTTGTCAACATAATTCTAGGTTCAATTTATATATTTCTTTCACAGTTTGCATCTCACAGCTGTTAATTTCTAAAGAACATTGCCAACTAAAGGCTCAACCTAGTGTTGTTCTATATTTTTCTTGCTGTTGACAAGTCCCATGAAAATAGCCTCTATGGGTCTTAGCCCCAAGCTAATTGGTTCCTACTGAGGGTATCAACCGTAAAAAGGATTCACAGATGTATGCTTGCTGATGCTGATGCTATGCTGATGTATCAGGCTTTACACACACAATCATTGTCAATAGAATGCATTCATTTTGGTCACAAGAGATTTGTTGTCAAGAAGAAAAATATATGACATCAGGCCTCTATTGCACAGCAGCGCCTGAATTAGTATAATTCCCCAGAAAGCATCAATTTATTGTGCCTTTGTTAATCCTATTTTTTAAATGTTTTTTTTTTAATAGAACATTATCACCTTTCAAAATCAATCAATATGTATATTTGTGATTCTGTAGCGATGACGGAACATGTCTTGTATTACCTGTCATTATAAGTATTTTTAGGAATATCTTGGAAGTGACACATTGTGAAACAACTCACAGGCAAACAGGTTAAACCAGAACACACCATTTTAAGATATCCAGATGTGTACTACACAATGTGTAATGTATACATGTTCCTTCTCACAGTGGTTGAAAGGACCGGTAATACTTCAGATTATGGTCTGCAATGTAGAGTGTAATTCTTCCAAATAGTCTTCTTTTCTTTTTAAGTTCCAACCAAATGCCAGATTGGTGCTCAGGAGGTCATACTATACTCAGTAATAATAGAATAGGTACCCGTTAAAAAATACTGTGTATAATGTAATACAGTGTATTTGATGTTTAAGTTCTCAGATTGTTATCCCCTTATTCACTAACTTTAAATATTGTTCTCTTGTATCTGCATGTACTGCATGTACTTGTGTCATGTTTTTTTATATCAGTATCTGAGATGCAAGACAACCTGAACTAACCTAAACATTATTTTTTAAATAGTTCCACCTTATCTTGTTAGGCCCAGTTTTGCACATATGACAACTGTACATAGCACTCTGCCACACTACTGTAAAACTGGAGGCTTTAGTCTCGTTTGGATACCTAAGAAATACTTTATAAGTAATAAGAACTGTAATAATAGTACTGCAGTAGTAAATGTAGTATATGTATGTGTAACAACATAATAACAGCAGCAGTGAAAGTAATAGGAGTTGGAGCAGTAAAATTACTACCAATGTGCCAGGAAGTAGTCAAGTGTACCTCAGGAAGTTTGCTCCAGTTGAATGACTTCAGTGGGTTAGATGGCCGAGGAATATTCTTCACCTGGGCAGCTCCTCGTGAAGCTCCTGAAAGAAGAGCTGGGGCTGATGGAACCATGCCAAAAGCTGGCAGACCTACTGGAGGAGGAGGTGGTGGTGGTGGTGGTGGAGGAGGATGAGGAGAAGGGATAGAAGGGACAGGACCAGGAGGAACTAAACCACCAGAAGTCACAGGAGGTCCTCCCACAACACTGGATATCTAATGAGAGTACAAAGAGTTCATACAGACAGACGACAAAGACATGAATGACCAGCATGATAACTGTAACATGTAACTGGGAGAAAATGAAAAAAAAAAAGCTTGTAGATCAACATTTTGTTGCAATATTACATAAATATAGAACAATTGCTGATATTGCTCCTGTGTGTGAAAATGTCTTCTCACAGATAAATGTATATTCTGTTGTTAACATACAGTGCTGAGTTGCTGCAGCTGAGCCGACAGTTCTGTCACTTGTAGTTTCACTTTCTTGTGGTCGTTGCTCTCGCGCTCTAGTTTGTCTTTCATCTTATTCAGCATCACCATCATGTCATCCTTCTCCTTATTCTTGGCCTCACACTCCCTCTCTTTCTTTTCAAAACGCTGCTGTAAGTTCTGATGTTCTGGGGAGGAGAGCAGGTCAAACAGTAAGAGTGACTTCGTGGAGGGTGTTTCAACTTGAGTTATTCCAAGTATAATTCTTCATGACAGAACTGCTGGGATCGATGATGAATGGAGCAGTGCCAAAGACAACTTCCTGAATCTTGACTAGTTTTCCATGATGTTGGTGGTCAGTTGCATTGTGTGCTTGGACTCTGATCTACCCACTTCAGCTCCAGCTTGTTTTGTTGATTACATAGAGAAATTAGCAAAGCACTTCTCAAGCATGTATTCCCAGTTCCCAGTAGATGTGTTAAAAGTGTTCATAATGATAATGATGATGATAAATAAATTTATTATTGTAATGGCTTTTGATAATTCTTTTGCACATGTTATCCTGCAGTGATTATGAGATAAACTGACCAGTCCGGCCAAGCTCTCCATTTTCTCCTATGGTATAACAAGATGCAAGGTCAAATCCTTTGTGCACACATATAATGTACTGTATGTGTGTTTACCTTTTCTCATCTTGTCAGCTTGTTCTTTCCATTCTTTGATTTCACCCTCCTTGATGAGCCTATAGAACCAAAACACACATACACGACTGAAAGAAATTTTCCAATCATGTTTTGCATTTTCTACTAATGATGTTACTACTACTACTACTACTACTACTACTACTACTACTACTACTACTACAACAACAACAACACGTACACACAGACACACTCACACACTGTCAAGAGAGAAATTTCTTTCAAGCTTTAACCATGAACAAGGGCCCTGGTGTAACACAAACAGAATCACTAGGTGTCTTCATTAAAGGACTTGAGAAACTTTCTCCATGTTGCTGGGAATGGAAGCTACAACTCTAACTGCAACAATGGTGATGATATGATACAAAGAGAAAGTAACCATGATAAATATGAGAAACGGGGCGCCGTTCGGACGGCAGCCCACAGTTCTCCTGCTCCTGTCTTCCCCCGCAGGGCACTGTCTTTTTTATGTTTCTTGGACGGACTGTAACTGAAAGACACATTTCATTGCTCTGTCACATGTGCAATGACAATAAAGATCGTCATTCAGTCATGATTATAGGCAAGTTGCACTAAACATGGTTGATTGTATGAATGGATGATTTGCAAATGAGATTTTGAATACATTTAATAATCCGTGTTTAATCACAGTATGAGGAGTAATTTAATGATTCTTAAAACAATGGAAAAGGTATAAAAATGATAATACTTTAAAATATTAAAGAGTCTAAAAGGGAAATCAACCACAAGTTGGGCATGAATGTATGAACTGGACAGTAAGTGATGCCATTTGGAAAAAAGGGGAAGTTGACTGTAACACATACACAGCAACACACAGAAAGTTGTAGAACTACGGAAGTCGTGTCGACGATGTGTAGTATAAAAAGAGGAGTGTTAGAGCGAGAAACGTTCTTTCTCCCTGCAAGATCTTCAAGCAAGTTTGGACAAATATTGCCAGACTCTGCACACCAAAAGAGATGAAGAGAGAGCACCAGAAAAAGAACTCTGACAAAAATCCACATCTGTAAAATAAGAAGATTGAGCAATAAGAGAATTAACCATTGGCCAACCAGCTGTGGATTACAAGATGTCACTGTCAGAATTCTTCGTCTCTCACTGTTAACGTGCACTAAGGATTATGGACAAAATCACAACTTTGGATAACTTCCTCAAACTGGCAGTGAACGAAGGCTCACTCGGCCACGCAACCTTTCACTTCATCTTTTTCAGCAAGGACACTGAACTGTTCAGCTGCAACTCATTAAATCAGTTTTTACAGAGATTTACAAAATTACAATACAATTACAACAAATCTACTCATTATCAAATGAGAAATTACTCTTATAATTGAAGTTGTATGCTTTGTTCTGCTTAATTCTGCAATAAAAATACCAATTGTAATTAAAGTTTAAATTGTGGATATTGGCTTTGTCAATTCTTACGGACCGTGGTCTCACAGGTATATTGTGTTTATTATCTTATATAGTTCCTATAGGTTACTCTAGACCACCGTCCGTCTCCGGGATTCAACAGTGGCAGGTCCCTCTATACTCGACAGGACCTGTACTCCTTCTGTTTTTATCATGTCTAATATAAGTCCTTATGGGAGGGTGTAACTAGGAGTCTAGTTAGTACTAGTCCCACCCCCTGTGCCAACTGCCAATTGGAAACTGTGGGATTCCAATCTCCTCTTACTCCCCTTTTGAAAAGGGATTACTTTAAGAACTATAGGGATTATACTAATACTGAGCAACCTTGAAAAGCCTTGGCTGAACATGGACATATAAACTTTTTGTCAGAGAGCACTAGCTATTGCATTGGTGCTGTTTGAATCTCATCTGTCATCATTACTAGAAATTCTCTGTGTAAAAGTGTAGAAATTTAGGCACTAATGCTCATACCCCAAAGATAGGAACCCCAAAAACTTACATGTGTACAATGTTTTTAACGTTGAAGTCCTCCAGTGGTGCGACATCAGGGTTTTCACCACTGTCAGTCTGCAGAACCAGCTGCTGAACTATCCGGTCCAACAACAGCCAGGACTGAAGCGTTGCACTATTCTGCATATCTGCAGGAAGACGGAGAGGAAAAGCTCCTCCTGTCATGGATCACTTTATGGCAATCAAATAAATGATTAAATAAAGTAAGAGTGAATAGGTAAATTTTGGGCAGGCTGAGTGCCAGTCTTACATGGCATCATCAGACAGTGCTGCAGTGTAGAAAGGAGGTGAGGGTAAGCTTCAGTGTAAATCACATTCTTCTTGATCAGGTCAAACATCTGGCTGGCACTTTTAGTTTCTATATGAACCTGAGTCAATGTACCAAGGAGCAATCATCATCAGGTTAATAACATATAATACAATACATTTAAATCACATGTAAATATTTTAGTTGACATCAAAAATAAATATAATGCCACAAGTTTGTTTTATATGACTTACAGCATCAAATTGTTTGGACATCAGAAGCTCATCTTCATTCCTTAACATGTCAAAGAAGTCCAGATGTCTGGAAACAATTATACACTAAACAACTGAACTTAGAAAGTTCAAAGTACAAATATATTCCCCTGATCTGTTACAAACTAATGTTTGTTTCAAATATTAGCATACTAGCTTGTGCTGCACCTCATGTACCTGTCCAGTGTGGCATTGTCATGGCAGTGTAGTTTGTCAATGACCGGCTGAATGCCCAACATCAGAAACTCATAGCGCAAGTGGATCCGGAACTCCAGACTGGTCTAAAAACACACAGACACAGTGTAATCATATAAAAAACCATCATATCATCACATCATCTTTGTGGTAGACATTATGCAAAGGTAAAGTAAAGAGTTCAGGAGAGCTGTTGCTTGAGACAAACAAACACAAAGGCAATATGCAAACATGATCTCACTGGAAGATGCAGTACTCAATACTACGTACACTTGTGTCTAATAGCAGTCATTTTTTCAGCTTCCTTTAAGAACAGCAGAAAACATCACATAGTGGTGCCAGTCCTTTAGAGTGGAGGTGTAAAGATGTCTTTCTAGATCTGTCATTTTATCAACAACTCAATAGGCTTGAAGACAGCCATGGCATGGATATGGCTCAAGGCAAACCCTCTAACAAGAGACAACTGGACTGAAGTGGAACTGTAAACGAGACTAACCCATGGATGTGCAAAACATGTCATCCATTATACTCATATATCACTGAAAAACCCTGCCTCTGTATATGGACTGTGCGGCCCATGTTAACCCACACTGTGGCCCACCTTATGTGTCTCAATGTCCCTCGAGAACACAGTGCAGGAATGACGGCATTCTGAGAGATGTAGCACAGTGTTCACTGAAGTTAAGATAACACTTGTTATGGTTTGGGTCTCTCTGTTTATTTTCAGGTGCTGGGGCCTTCTCTCTCTCACACCTGCATCCAATTACACCTCGTCACCTCGAGTTAAAAACGCCTCTCTTTCTCCTCTCAAGCCCTCTCAAGCCAGATTGTTCAATGTCTTTGTCACTGTCTTTATCCTGCTCACCAGTGTTCCCCTGTCCTCTCCTGCTTCAAGTTTTTCTTTATTCCTAGTATCTCTAGTGTGTGTTCCCTGACACAAACTGCTCCAGCAGCATGTCTCCTGCCATCCTGCCTCAGCACCCACAGCCCGGCCTTCAACCACTGAAGCCCCTCCCCTTCACCTGTGGCATGCTACATTTTCTAGTGTCAACAAATCCAAGAAAAAGACCCAAACTATTCCACTAACAAGCAACCTGTGTGGACCCAGTATACCTGATATATCTATACATCGTTTTCCTCAGTGCCATAGAGCTCCAGAAAGTATTAAAGTAACATTACTCCATGTAGAAAAATGTCCCTAATATAGGTTATAGGTTATATCATTACATTCCTTTGACTCATGCATTAATATAAAAGCAGAATCTGACTCCTGGAGAGTTCATTTGACATATTTTGTGTTGGACTGCAAGCAATGATTATTTTAATTATGGATTAATCAGCTGATTATTTACTCCATCAATAGTTTGATTATTTGGATTGTAAAAAGTCTGAAAATAGTGAGAAATGTTTCACAATTAGGCAGAGCTCAAAGTGACACCTTTACAATGTTTGTTTTGTCCAACCAACAGTCCAAACCTTACAAATATTATTAATGAAATAGAAATTTACATTTTTGATGAAAAATGACGTGAGCTATTATCAAAAAGGTTTGTTGGGTAGTATAATTTAATTTTCTTCACCTCTCCTGCTCCCTTACTGAGCATAGCATTGATGAAGGACATAATGGCCGTCTTCAGAGTGGTGTCTTCTCTGTAGCGGCCTGTGGCTCTGTCCAGGTTGGTCAGCAGTGTCTGCACACAAAACAGAACATATTCCAGTTATACCATTATAAAACACGTGTTTGGATAAATAGCCTGACTCTTTTACAGTCTTTTTGACGTTTGTTAGTTTGGCCTCAAAATGATCACTGTAAATGTACTGCACATTAAATACATCAAGTTAATATATTTGTCATCTTGACAGAGAAAATAGGTGGTCAGCTTAAACACAGAACAGTGTCCTGAGTATATTCTGCCCAACACACCTATTCTTCATTGTCATTGTCTTCCTCAACAAGCAGGGTGCTGAATTGAATTTAACACGGTGACAATATAGTCTTACTGACAGAATAATTTATTCTGTTCTTTATGTTTCAGAGGAGGAGGAAGTGACTACAAAAGGAGTGACCGTTGTCCTTCTGTTTGTAACGTAAAGAAATAAATCGATAACAGAGGTTGCTGTATTGAACTCAAAATGCCCTTTATTTTAACTAATACAAAAATGAAAACAGAGCACAGTCGAAAAACTGTTTGGCTCCTTCCGCTTTAGCCACATGCACATAATTAAGTCCAACTTAAAACACCTGTAGTCACCTTCGGCTTGCACCACATGACCATTACTGACCTCTGGTGGCTCGGAGGAAAATAACTCTCAAAACAATAGTGAATATGGCTCTTGCACACCAGCCCCTAATTGCTTCTGGCAGGAGACTGAGCAATTATAAAACAATATTTAAAAGAGCCATAAAATGCAAAGAAAAAAGCAAAAAACAAACCTATATTATGATATATCCACACTTCACAAATGCAATGTTTCTTATTCACATGTATGATGCTTCTAATTGCATGACTCTTAAATGCACAGACTTTATCAATATTTGATCTGTAGCGTCACACAACAGACAGATTTATTCATCTTGCTGTCGTTTTCTGTCTTTGCCTTTTGTACCCATGTGACCAAGTTGTCTTGTCTGTTTTACGCTCAGCTGTGTGCTTGTGTGTTGTGTTGGAGGTTCATCTCTCTTCTTGGAGCTTTCGCTGCCTCAGTCTTGGCCTCATTCATGTCACGTTTGTCACCATTAATCCAGGGCTCTCCAGAGACCACCCTCATCCTCTGACGGTACATCTCCTGACACCAGTGTAACAACAATCTCTGGACCTTGAGCGAGAGCGTGACAGAGTCTGATCCCACCTCGGACCCCTGCCTTTTATCATCCTCCCAGATTGAGTCGTCACCAGTCGTCTGTGATACCATCACTGAGAATTACATGTTGGACCAGTACTTTCTCTCGATCTTTCCTCTTCATTTTGTTGATCCTTTTCAGCCTGCTCCTTTGAACTCTGGACCGCCTGGGGGCTCCTCCTCATGAGGAAACAATTCTCTGGGATTGATGGAATTTCTTCAGGTTGTGCAGTAGATGTAACCAGCACTGCTTGTTCTTTCTTCTTCTGTTTCTTTTTTAGCTTCTTCACCTTTTTCTTCTTCTTAGATTCTTTTGCCAATTCTTCAGACTCAGAGGACAATTCTGATGAGCTCTCAGAGTCACTGGAGCTACTGTTGGAACTGGAAGAGGCTTGCCCTCTCCTTTGTCATTGTTTCTCTTGTAATGGACCATTAATTACTCACCTCAGCAAGGTTCTGTTTGCATATGGTCCATCCATATGACTGTTTATCACCTCTCACGGTTCAAGCAACTTGGAGGCATTGGTACCGATTAACAGATCAATGTGTGAATGGATCTGAATGCCTTTGAGGTACGGCCACTTAGGAACTTCTCTTCACTGATGATATTGTCTGGAGACACAGACATTTCTTTCTGTGTCAACACCTCAGGAAGCTTGTAGAAGCGTTTGCCAGACAAAACTGAAACTCCAAGCTAGGGCTGAACAATTTATCATTTTCTGATCAATATTGCAATTTCAGACAACGCGATCATGTGATTGCCAAAGCTGCATTTTTTTTGCAGCGCTCCTGGCTGACCCAGGATCTGTTGTGTAAACTATTTTACACATACATGCTGGCTCCCTATCGTCTGCCAAGCTCGCCAATCAGAAGCGGTATGCTACTCGTGGACAGGTCACGCTAACCAATCAGTATTAACCTGCTCCTCCTGCTTTTGAACGTTAACGTGTTTTGAAATGGAGGAGAGGATTTAAACCCCAAGAAAAACAGCACGTCGGTCATTTGGGAGTATTTCGGGTTTGAGGCTGTAGACTTGCACCAGAAACAGGTACTGTGCAAAAACTGTTAAAGTTGCAACATGTTTGCAGGCAGGTTACTTTAGTATTCTTAATTATTGATTGGCTAAAAGCGATGGCATTTTAAACCATATTATGACAGATATACATATTTACTGTCAAGAAATCAGATGAAATTATTTTATCTACACTTGCATTGTCCTTTGCAGAAAATTAAATGAAACACACACAAATGAACAAAACAAGACCAGACCTGAAAGCGTGTTCTCTCTGAGGCGAATTTCTGGTAGTGCATCATGGCTTCGAGGACTTTCCTATGGCCTCCTGGCACCAAACATACTGCACCCAGGATCTCTAACACTGCAACCTGAGAGGAGGAAGAAGAAAATGCGAAGAAGAAAGAATTTTACAGTTATTTACTAGGATACAGCAGTTTAAGTTTGACCTTGAAGAAATGATTTTAAAAACTGTAATCAGAAACAAAATCAAGAAAAACAAACTTTGAAGTAACTGTTTTAACTTGAGCCCTTTGTATCATCCTCATCACCATCAGTGTTCCCTCTCACACATGATGATCTGTCCATATCTAAAACTCTGATTATGGTAAACAAAACTAGAAGAGCACTGAAAGTATGCCACAGTGGTGTCTCTTCTGCCATACTGTCATAACCAGTGAGCTCTTTTAGTAAACTGACTAATAATATGTCCACTTTATTAATAACATCAACCACATTCTCTGGTTCTTTTTCCAGACAAGGTGCAGCTTTGAAGAACAGGCTAGTTCGGTGTTGTTCGTGTGTCTCCATCTGTTTTCACCTGTTCTTTCAGTTCAACAGCACGTTGTTGTGTGGTTGAAGTTTTTATGTCGTTATTTGATTTAGGTTTTTTGTATGTATATCTTAAATACCTTAAAGGTAATCTGTGGATGCTTTAACAACTTGTATTGCTATTGAGTAATGTTTTTGACAAGTGGGTCCCCGTTTTGTATCATGCATAGGGCACACATGCACAAGCAAGCTCAGGCGGCACAATGGCTTTGTGGTTATTTAGCAACTCATTGTGGTTATGTTGGGGATTTTCGTTGTCTCTGTGCTCGCTTCCTGTGCTCGTTTTATGTCTCTTTGTTTTCATTTTTGTCTCTTTGTGGCTCCCACTTGTGGTTGCTTCGTGTCTCATGTGGTCTTTTTCTTCTCTTTGCACTCATTTAATTGACTTTCTAGCAAGAAGTTGTTAACAGTCACTCAAACAGAGACTTTGACCCGTATGACCCCCCGAGTACTGTCCAAGGATCCAAAGATCCATCCATGCAGGATGTTCACAGAATTTCAAACCAGCGTACAAGATACAGCCATGGAGTACCTGCATCCCCCCCCCCCCCCAACGAAGCTGTTTCAGGATTTTAGACAAAGTATTTTATGTGCTGTTTGCGTTGCACCTGTGTTTGTACCTTGGCTCTGATGTTATCAGTGGTGAGACTTTGCGCGATGATATTGATGCTCTCACAGTGAGCCAGGACATGAGCTCTGCCCTGAGAGTTGTTCAGCAGTGCTTTAATACAGCCAATCAATGAGGTGTGGATCTGAGACTCGCTGGTCTCATAGTCCATTGAGTTGAGGAAATTCAGGATACAAGTCAGACCATTCAGCTCAATGAATCGTGCCACAAACCTGGGGGAGATTAACCAGAAAGCCAGGTTAAAGTTATTGTTTAGTTTACCAGCTCCACATTTTCAGTGCAATGTGTGCAGAAACGGCATTGTACCTCATTGGCTGTGTCCTCAGTGCTGTCTTTAGACCATCTATAATCTTATGTCTTTCTTGATATTGGTCATCCTCCAGTACCAAGAACGTCTTCATCTGGTAAGAGAGTGGTTCAAAAATAATACATTACATCTTTTCATAATTCTAAATAGGTTATATACACACTCAGAGTCAAACTGTCCTTTTTTCTCCTCACTAGAACTAAATGCTGATGGTTGATACTGTAGGATGAGAGCATTCTGTGATATCATCTGTTTTTAAGTTAGAAGAACTGCAGTGGCATTTAGTGAAGATTATTGTTTTTAAAAAAAATACATATATTAATATAATGTATGCATGACAATATCTAACTTATAGCCAACATGTGCAAAATTATTCTAATGAAATTAAAGGTTTTTTTTTTTTTTTAAATATATATATTTATAAATCATTAACATTAATGTACAAATGAAATTTGTAATAAAGTAAAATCTGTGCCTGTGAATAAATTGGAAACAGCAGGATAACAACAGGCTTTAGAGAGTTACTCACAGCAGTCATGGACCTGAGCTGGTCAATGTAATACTCTGGCCAGCTGGTTGCTCCTTTATTCTCTTCTGCCTCCTGAAATACACACACACACACACACACACACACACACACACACACACACACACACGCATATGTCTAGACACTGAAGTCTGTTATGACTAGGTATGACACTTAAATGTGGGGACTTGTTTATTGTTTTGTTTTTTTAAAGAATTTTGTAAAGTTTGTACAGGATAAATACACAATTCCAGTTACTTTGTCAAACTTCTTGTAAGCAGCATCAGTTGTACTGTAGACAAGGCCATGCATTGTAACCATGCATTGTAGACTAATGAAAATAATATTAGTGTATATATTGAAAATATGGATGTAAAGGGAATTCATGACATCAGCCTCACGTTTCTGAAGGAATATTTGAAATTTAAATTTTATTTATTTTCAGAATGTGGTTTTCTGGTTGTTTTAAATATTTTTTGTGAATTATTTTTTATAAACACAGAAGACAGTTAATCATGAAAAATGCTCCCAGATTCCTAATATTTAACTGGTAAATAATTTTGAAATGAACTCACACTAATACTAATATGTACCTCAGCAGTGTAGAAATCCATGAGCTTGTATCTTCTTTGGACAGAAAAACATTTTTGATGCCAGCATCTAGTGCACATTAGAGGAGATGTTCTTGCACTTCAGCATTCAACCATGATGGTTTATATAAGAATGCGTAAGTTAGACAGCATACAGTCAGTGTGCTTCAAATGAAATATTTGTCAGATTGTCAATCAACGTTTTGAAAGCTCCACCCCCTATGCCCCACAGACGTCACAAATAGGGGGCTACATCTGACAATTTTTGTATCTTTCTGAGCAATCAGACAGTCTGACACACCCACCCACTTCATGCAGTCACTGGTAGAAATGAGACAGTGAGTAGGACTTGAACTCTCAAGCTCTCGTTTTTTTATTCTTGAACCACATGCTTTTATCATTTTTTCATATGAACAGCTAATTGCAATGCTATGAGACTAACTTTAAGTGTGATTCCTTATCCTCATTCATCGTGTTTCTCACCCCACTGAGATCAGGCTTTTCAGTGTGGCCAATAGAATAGAACTTGTGTTCAGACAACACTTTGTATTATGTAGTTTGTCTGAGTCATATTAACCCTTTATAGGGCACTCATTGAAATACTTTGAAATTCAAACATTTAACCGTAGAGTGTTATTGGAAGACATAAGAAAACTCTATTTCTGTTGTAATTTTTTTTTTATTAATAATTTTTTAATAATGTAATTTTTCACTTTTGAAAATGGTGCGGAAATTACCAAAAATAGTCACTTGCCCTAAAAAAGGTTAAGCTCTTAAATGGTGGCAACACTTGCCCAAAAAAACAGCCCCCAGGGAGCTCACTATGCATAAACAGCCATAAGTTGGCAATCTTAATAAAATAAGAATTTATTACCATTTTCTTACTGCAATAGAGCTGCCATTTTTTCTCGGCTGGCAAAGCGAACATGCCACCTCTGTGCTCTTCCGTGAGGTCTAGTTCATCCTATGGTAGAAGAAAGAAAGGATGGAAAAGGAGACTGAGAAATATAAGATAAAAGCTGTCAAATAATTATGGTTTTTTTGAATACAGTAATCTGAAAAAGATCATTGACCCTGGCCTGGTACTTACCACCAGCTCCGTGAACATAGAGTCCAGCTCTTGAAGGGGGGGCATGGGTAGGGTGGGCTCCAGTACCGTCACAGCGTTAATATTATCATGACAGTAAGTGATTTCTGGTTGGTCACTGCCTTTGAAACAGCAAGAAAATAGAGAGGACAGGCCACGTCCCTGAGGCTGCTTCACCTGGGCTGCCATGTTTGTGACTGGGACCTCACCAGAAGTACTGACTGAAAAGAAAGACAGAAAAGTATCAATCAAATGTGTTTTCATTTCCTCCCTGGTACTGATCTCATCGTATGTTGCAGTAACTCCTCTGGTCAGAGATATGACAAACTGAGATTAAGCTAGTAATAGATTTAAGATGCATAAAAATGTAAAACATTTAATAAAATTGAGGATAATCTGAAACAGTTTAACAGACATCTGTGATCAATAAAATAAAATCAAGTATTGAATCCTATCCGTTTTCAAAGTTTCACAAGTCTGTTAGACAGAGGTTCTGTGACAGATCATTTATATGATTTCCTGTTTGATTCATTTCTTATATGCTTTTTGAAAAACAGAATACTGTGAATACTACATTGCAGGGTGGTCATCTCCAGGCCTCATGTAGACAGGAAACGTTAAAATCCAACGGATAGATTCAAATAAAATTGACTAAGAATGCTCATATTTATCAGAGCGTGAATCCTTTGCTGCAGTACCTCACACAGAACAGAAGTGATCTCTAAATAGTCAGTATAAACAGAAGGAGTCATTGCAGTAAAGCAAAATCTGCTTTAGTGTAAATGTGGAAATGTGAACTCATACAAAGTTATAAAATTACACACATATTTATGATCAACATTATATTCAGCAGAAGCACTTTTTGAGTTAAGAATGAGAGGGACAGTGTGATTACCAATGCACTGACTAATAAGATAAGAGAAGATATTCCTTTAATTGTCCCTCAGTGGGAAAATTCACTATAATGAATTCAATGATATATATTCATGCTGAGCAAATTCATTTTTTACCTCATGACCTCCTGGGCTTGTTCATGGCGCCACCTTCAGGGCACAGGCACACTGCACATTTTTACCCCAACTAACACTTTTGTGACTTTACTATTGCACACCCACAAACATTTCTGTAGCATTATGCATGTTACACAAACACTTCTCCTAATCATCAACAGCAACAAGATCAAACACATACACACTTACAAACTAACACTGTTTTTAACTATTTAACTGTTCTATTGTCTTTGCTACTGGACAAGTGAATTTCCCCACTGAGGGACGAATTAAGGAATATCTTATCTTATTTTAGACACACACACACACACACACACACACACACACAAACGCATTCATGTGAGTGTGATTAACATGCCACTACTGGGACATTTCCTGTTAAACCAGTTGAGCCATGAGGTGTGGCCCAGTACACTTCCATCACAGTCCTGCATTTGATCTTTGGTTTAAGGATTTGATTTGTGACAGAAACAGTGAATACTGGGTACACATTCATGTCCTTACAATGTCATGAGGCAAGTGTTGTTGTTAGAACAATAGAATCACAATATAGTTTCCACATTTTTTTTGCATGCAATGTTGCAGTTTTTGTGACATATTTTGTAGTGTAATTTAAGCTATGTATTTCTTTGTGGTTTATTATCCGCACTTGTACTTCTACTGCTCAACTATGTTTTCATTCTTTAGTCTTTGAGAGACTGTAGTAATGATAGGAGTCTCCTAAAATGTGATTAGAGAATGTTTACTCAAAGACTTGCAATCAAGAACTTGTTCATTAAATCAAGAACTAATATCAGTGTAGTTACAGGAACAAAAGTCCTTAAATAATCACAGTCATTTTTTACACATTACATGGAGAATCTTTAGACACTGAAAAATCCTCGGATTAAGAAGTTGGAGTTATCGGTTGTATGCTTTGAATGCATTTGAATTTGTAACTTGGTTTCAAAAGAAATCAAATATATAATATATAAAGGAACCTAAGATCATGTTTTTTTATTAAGAACTTGAGATTGTTCATATTTGAGGTCAGCAGGGGCACAAAGCGAGGGTGACCTCTGTGACTCTTGTTGTTTGTCATTGCCCTCCAACCATAGCTGGAAAACATTAGGCTACAGCTCTGAGCTCTGAGGAGCCAAAACTTTTAACCTTTTCAAATGATTTACTTTTACTGATAGACATATATGATACACAAACTCACTTGATTTAGTTATTACTTTCTTCCGTTCTCAGTTTACAGGGTAAAATGGAAAAACAAGGCTACTCAAAATTTAAACACTTGATTGATTGTTAGCAGTATGAACTCTGTGGTTATAGTTAAAATCCTGGTTTAATTTAAAGCCAGCTGTTTCTAGCAAGAAAAAAAATAATGAAATAAAATTAAAAAATATTTTTTTTAAATTAAAAATAAAACGCATTTTAATTTTATGTGAGCTAAAAAGTCTCTTTAAATATTAGAATTATTTTGCATTATCTGAGAACAGTGGGACAGAGTAACACTGCAGGGTGTCAGTCAATCAAGTGATCCTAGTAGCATTTTATATCTTGACAATACACTACAATAGGTATTTGCCTTTGGCCTATGCCCACCCCATAAAGTTTCAGTTTGGGCAGTCCAAGAGAAAAGGTTTGGGCCACCCTGCTGTAACTAGTCAGTGATGGTGGTAGGTGGTATAGGCGCTGGGTCCTGAGACAAAGCCAACAAAACATTGGAGATACTGGAAACACTCGACACTGGAGACATGATGACACTGAAGCATGAAAACACCAGAAGACAGGAGCATGGAAAAAGTGGTTGACAGGAATGATCTGGCAGCTTGCAGTTGAATGAGAAGTCTTCTTATCCTGTCACTGATGAGGTGAAATTGAAAACAGCTGTGACTGGAAATGACCCCAGCACCTGAAACCACATCCCCAGCCACTAAAGCAGTATGGGCTGAAATATGAGCCACCAGAAACTGAATTTGAATCATTTGTATTTGAATCTGAATTATTGTTTAATTTGAATCACTACTTTGTAAAACTGAATCTGAAATTTATAATTTGAAATTGAATTTATTAGTTTGGATCTGAAATCCAATAAACTTAAAACTGTATTTAAGATTTTGAAAATTCAACTCTATATAATTTCACATCCAGTTTTCACTATTCAAATTCAGTTCTCAAAATTCTGTTTTAATTCACTGTGGCAGACATCGGGGTAGTTGAGGGAGAGCAATCCAGCGCAGATACATAGCAGAGTTATATATAGCTACTCTTCAGCCAATCAGCTTCTACATTTTGGGCACGCTATTTTTTGCCGAATGCCATGAAACGGAGGAAGAAGCACTTGACCCACAGACTGACTTGATGACAGATGAGGCTGGGACAAATACACTAAGTATTAAGTAAAGGCACTTTCCCATATATTTTAATGATATTTTGTTTAACTGTTGTTAATATTATAGTGATTTTGTAGAATTCTTTCGTTTGGCTAGCGAGTACAAACAACCCTAACCCAACAACGGATATAGGATAACTATAGTCGCTAACTGCCACTACCTGACTCTGACATCTATTCAAATAGTGAATGAACAGGAAATATGTAAATATATGGATGCTTGTGTAGACACCCCTGATTTCAAACCGGAGCAGTTGCTACTTTATGGCTACTTGCTACTTCATTTCTTCCCAGAGTGTTGAAGAGATGGACTTGCTGACTGGAAGTCTTGCAACTGATGTCCATGCACATTTTTTTTGATATTTGACAATGCACCATGTCAGTGTTTTTGCCATAGTCACATCAATGTTTTTACATGCATGTCAATGGTTGGTTCCAATGGTTGCACTGCTGCAGTCTAATAATTAGTCTAATAATGATCAGCACTGTGTTCATGTTGTGTACAGATGGATGGATGGATGGATGGATGGCAGGGTTATAATTCATCCTGATGCTCAGATAAACAAGTCAGCTCAGAGTTCACAGGGTTTTATCAATACTTTATTGATCCCTGGAGGGTAAGTGTGTTTTCTCTAGCCCCTCCTCCACATGGAGGTCAAAGGTTAGTGTCAGTGACAAAACAGCAGTCCAGTGAGCTGGAGGGGATTCACTGACAAATCAGTCAGTAAATGTTTGCTAAAGGTTGTTCTTGTTCAACATGAATGTGTTTTGTTGATGAGGTTGCTAACCACATCCCCATAGAAAGAAACACAAAACAAACAAACAAACAAACATGACCAACCCGTCTGTGTCTGTGGTCTTCAGTCTTCATGGATAAGGCTAGTGTTATTTTCTTTTCTTTTTTTGTCATTGTCAACAAATCCAATGGAAATACCAAAACCAACAGTATGTTAGTGTCTTTCTCAATATTTTCTGACTTCTCAACTCTAAAATGGCTGGTCACTGTAGTTTGAATTAGTCAAACAGGAGGAAATAATGTATTTACTGGGGACTTTTAAAAGTGACAGATTAGTCCATTTTTGGTGCTTCAGTCGGTATTTGGGACAGCAGGATGTGGAATTTATTCAAAATAAACTTGACTGCGTGAGAGGGACTGCTGGTTTGGTGACTTTCCCAATTTGTATGCCATTTCATTTTATTTTTACAATGATTTCCTTAATGTTCCTGAATGTAGAAACACACAGGACTCCCCCTAATGATGAAGTGATCTTACAGATTTATGTTGGTAATCATCAGTTTTAATTAATTTCAACTTCTGAAAACTCACTTTTCCTCATTTTGGCTTTTTTGACAGTTAAGTTTGGCAGTCAAAATAATACAATAGACAGTGTGGAAAAAGGTTTTCGGACACCCCACGCATTTGAGAAATATTCAATCTTCGATCTTCAGGTGCAATTTCTTTTAGTACAGTCACTGCCAAAATACTAAACAAATCCTGACAAAGCCATTAAAAACTTAAAATTGATTGGTTCCATAAAATACATAATTTATACATACAAATTTTGAGTATTGGGTCGATACACTCTGCAGAAACACAGACAAACCAAGACCTGACCTGATCACAGGAGCTTCAGTAGCAGCTGTCAAACCAAACCGGTGTCCAGTGTTCCACCCACACTGTACATGGCTGACTTTTAGATCATGGCTTTAGGTCCTACAAGGTTGTCAAGAAGCCCCTGATCAATGAGAGGCAGAGGTTAGCCCGGCATCATTGGGCCCAAGCACACAACAACTGGACAGCCAGGAATTGGAAGAAGATATTGTGGTCAGATGAGTCCAATTTCCAGCTTTATCTTTCTCCTGCTTAGAGTGGACATGAGCCCCATTGAAAATCTGTGGTGGGTTATCAAAAGGTCTTTTTCAAAGCATAAACCCAAGAATTTAGTGGAATTAGAGGCAGTACTTCAAAAAGAATGGGACAAGATTACCCCTCAACAGTGTGAAAGAGTCATGGGGGACATGCTCTACTGTGTGCTAATGGCAGGACAACGAAATATTCATTTGATTATGTGATGGTTTGTTTGTTTGTTTTTTGGTCAGTTTTGAACACATTCTCTGTTGACTTGATACCAACAATGTTGAGAACTGACATATTTAAACTGTCAAGAATTTAGTTTTGTTTGTTTTCCTTTTAAACAAAAACATTTTTTTTGAATTTGTAAAAAAGATTTTTCCATAAATATTTCACAATAATATTTGAGCTTGTGTAAAATTTTTAGGGTGTCCCAAAACTTTTTTCCACCGCTGTACTGCTGTTGCCATGTATTAGAATATAATTAGAGGTGAGAATTAGAGCTATATGTAGAGATTTAAAAATGCTTTCTCATTGTTGTTCATCCAAAATTCATTGTAAATCTAAAAGTGTTGTTTCAGTTTCAGTTTTCAGTTTTCTTAAAAGTGTAACCTTTAACTTTCACTTGCTTGCAAATTTGACATACACTGGTTGTGAGCTAGTAGGTTTTCAGTCAGAGGTTTAACAGTAGAACTATGGAGATGACTTGTGTACAAGAAATAACAACATCTAATGTGATGTCATGACCTTTCCTCTGCCACCACCGGAAGAAAAAACTTTTTTCCTCTCAATGTTCAGTCACCAGAGTTCCTTCTGCAGTATTTATTCTCTAAGGTTTCCTCAACAGACATTCTTGTGTCCATCTGACAGAAACTGGTATGCAGATATGTGTCGTTGGAATACAAATAAAGGAATCTCTTATCTTATCCTAATTTAGAGGAGCAGTCTAATAAGCCCTTATATCTGGTCAAAATGCAGCTACAATAAACATTGTTGTTGTTTTTATGCATATACTGTGAAATAAGTTATACCACAATTACTTTATATTACTTTATACAGATGCATACAATAAAATAGCCATGTAAATTGTGTGTATCATCATCAGTTTCTTACCTTTTTGATCTACTTCTATGTGATGCAGTGAGATGGCATGTTCAGCTCCTGCAGTGCGTGTGCAGCCGCAGTCAGGTGTCAGTTGAACATCTGCAGCAGAGATCATTCACCAAGACCAGCTCAAACTCCAGTGTTATTCCAACAGTATAATGGTGAACACTGAACACTTTTCTGAATTTCTCCTGAAAATAAATTTTACATGCTTTATGTAATCCAAAGAAAAGGATAGAGAAAATATGCAACAAGAGAATAAAAGTCAGAATGTGATGCTAAAATGAAGCTTTAACCCCAAAGACACAGATTGAAATTCTTCAGTTGAAAATATGGCAACAAAAGTAAGCAGAGATAACAATGGAAAATTTAAATCAACCTGTGGCACTTTCAGTACAGCAACAGTTCAGAGTCTGCAGTCATAAAAGTCACCAAGAGCTGATGTAGAGAAGGCTTTCCTGTTTGAAACTTACAAGTGTCTTAGAATATATGGATCCTTTTTCATTTTTTTCATCAATCCATACCTTGTTTGTTCTCGTATTTGTGTCCCTGTATTCTCCTTTTTCCTCCTTTGATTCTGATTTGGTCATATTGTGTCTCTCTGCCTGTCAGGCAGAACATAAAGAGAAACTGACAGATTGCCCTGAGAGTGTACAGTATGTAGAGAGTTCAAAACACACATTACTGCATTCCTGCAGCCATGCCCAGGCCTCACCCACTGCACTGTGTGTGTGTGTGTGTGTGTGTGTGAGAGAGAGAGGGGCGTGGCATTGTCTGCGCTAATATCTGTGTACTGTCTCATTATAGGAAATATTTCAGAGGTTGATCAAAGATTACAAACAGGGTCACGTTTACGGTCCTTCAGAATTAGTTTTACTAACTTTTACTGCTTTCATTGTCACAACCGGCCGTGTGGCCATGACAAAGAAGGGAGATGCACACAAAGAAGTACATTTGAATCATGATTTTATTATTCAAATGCATTTTATTATTGGTTTCACAAAGAAGTCAGCTGTCACAGTCGACTTTCACCGTTCACATGACATTCCTACGGAGATTACGAGACCAGCGGGTGCCCCCTGGATTGTTATCGGTGCCGGCAGGAGACGGAGACAGAGGAGAGACAGGAAACAGAAGCGAGGATGTCACTCAGGCCTGCTAGCAAGACTGCGGAGAGACCCCCACAGACCTCCTCTTCCGAGCATGTTCCTCACCAACGCACGATCCCTCAGCAACAAAATGGACGAGCTGGAACTACTCATGGAAGCAAACCACTACATCCATGACTGCTGTGTTCTGGTCGTATCTGAATCCTGGCTACACCCGCAGATCCCTGATGCAGCTAATCAGCTAACTAGCCACATTGTTCACCGCAGCGACCGGACCAAAGAAGACTCAGGTAAGAGCAGAGGGGGTGGTTTATGCATCTATGTGCATAGTGACTGGTCCAAAGACAGATTAATCATTCACGAACATTGTTCACCGGATCTAGTCCCTTTACGTTAAATGCCATCCTTTCTACCTACCCAGAGAGCTAACAGTCGTGCTAATTACAGCTGTCTACATACCACCCAATGCTAACATTAGCACAGCTCTCTCACTGTTATCAGACACGATACGCAAACTGCAGAAGACTTACCCTGACGGTGTGCACATAATTGCTGGCAACTTTAATCAGGCAAACCTGAAGACTGTCCTGGCTAACTTCTACCAACATGTCAAGTGTCCGACCAGAGGGAGCAACACATCGGACCATGTTTACACAAACATTAAACATGCATACAGAGCCACACAGCTCCCATATCTAGGCCAGTCAAACCACATCTCTCTGCTCCTAACCTTGTGGTTAGGAGCAGAGAGGAGCACAAGTCCACTTGTCAAGACCATCACCCACTGGCCTGAAGATGCACACTTCCAGCTCCAGGACTGCTTTGTACACACTGACTGGAGTGTATTTGAAAACTTGGACTTGACGGCATTCACGGAGGCAGTGATAGGATACATCACATTCTGCATGGGGACTGTCACTGCAGAGAAACGCATCTAAGTCTTTCCCAACCAGAAACCCTGGATGACCGGCGAGGTCAGGCTACTCCTCAAAGGCTGTAACATTGCCTTTAGGTCGGGTGACAAAGGACTGTCCCTTCTTTTTCTGTGCTGCCAGAGCTGACCTGAGGAGAGGAATCAGACAGGCCAATTTGGACTACAGGAGGCAAATAGAGGACCACCTCTCCGACAACAATCCTCAGCAGGTGTGGCAGGGACTACAGCAGCTGACCAACTTCAGGGGACAGACCAGCACAGCTGCACACTCCAGCAGCGCGCTAGTGGAAGAGCTCAACACATTCTTCTCACGCTTCGAGACCACACCACAGCAGGCCACAATCACACCACTGCTGCCTCAATCTGCTCCCAGCTCAGAACCACTGTGCAGACACAGGATGTAGCACAGGACACCAGGAAAGCGGCTGGGCCCGACGGTGTTCCTGGGAAAGTATTAAAGGCCTGCCGACCAGCTCTCCCAGGTATTCACAAACATTTTCAACCTGTCCCTGGCACAGGCTTCCATTCCTGCCTGTTTGAAATCATCCATCATCATCCCCATACCCAAAAACAGCTTAGCCTTCAATACAATCATTCCAGACATCCTGGTCAGCAAACTGTCCAACCTCGGACTCCACCCACTCATCTGCTCCTGGATCAAGGACTTTCTTACAAACAGACCACAGACAGTTAAACTTGGACCCCACCTCTCCTCCACCCGGTAACTGAGCACAGGCTCCCCACAAGGATGTGTGCTGACTCCACTGCTTTACACCCTCTACACCGCGGACTGCAGACCAGCCCACACCAATAACACCATAGTGAAGTTTGCGGATGACACTACTGTGGTGGGGCTGATCTCTGGGGAGGATGACTCTGCCTACAGAGATGAGGTCCTGAATCTGTCAATGTGGTGTAAGGCTAACAACCTTATCCTTCACATCACAAAGACCAAGGAAGTCATCCTGGACTTCAGGAAGCATAGAGCAGACCCAACCCCGCTTTACATCAACGGCGACCGTATGGAGAGCGTCCACAGCTTTACCTTCCTGGGCACCACCATCTCAGTGGACCTTACTTGGTCCATCAACACCAGGACCATCAACAAGAGGGCTCAGCAGCGCTTACACTTCCTGAGAGGGCTCAGGAAGAACAGCGTGGATCAGAAGCTGCTGATAACCTTCTACCGCTCAACCATCGAGAGCATCCTGTCCTACTGCATCACAGTGTGGTTTTCCCTGCACTGAAGCAGAGCGGCAGAGGCTCCAGAGGGTGGTTACGACGGCACAGAGGATCATCGGCTGCCCTCTCCCCACCCTGAAGGACATTTATCTGTCATACTGCCTCAGCAGAGTGACCAGGATCACCAAGGACTGCACCCACCCTGCTTTCCCCCTGCTTGACCTGCTGCCTTCTGGCAGGCAGTACAGGTCCATCAAATCCAGGACAAACAGACTCAGGAACAGTTTCTTACCTCAACCAGTCACCATACTGAACACACACATACACTGACCACACAACACACGCACATACACCAACCACTACACTCTGACTTGACATGCACACACCTTCACATACCACACTATCCAGCCGGACTTCTCATTCACTCCACATGGACAAATTCTCTGTGCATCACCTCGTGTGCAATATGGCAATGTGCAATATATTGACAATGTATTATATTACCAAGCCCTGTTTGGCCTATTTCCTGCTATTTGCACCTATTTTACCTCATTCTATTTTTATAAATATTATTTTATTATTATTTTATTCAGACTATTTATATTTACCAGATTTATGTTTAGTTTAGTTTTATACTTGATTCACACCTTCCAAGGCTGCTACAATTTTGTTGTATTATTGTGCAATGGCAATAAAGGATTCTGATCTTATTCTGATTAAAGCAAATTAATAACTAAGTTAATTCAAAGTAGGCATAGTGTGTGTAATCAGTAGAATCGGTAGTGTGTTCATGAGTGGACGAACATGGTGCTGTAGTGTTGTGAATGTGACCACAGCCATATCAAGGCTCACTTGAACCATCTAAAAGGTCACAGATCCATCAAAATGATACAGTTGAAGTTCAAACAATGGTCAGAGACAAGGGGCTTCCCTCAAGATTACAGACTTTATTGCTGTGGGCAGCACAAACAGAGCACTACAGTACGGATGGGTGTAGCTGTAGTCGGTGAGGGGAGTTTGAGGGGAGGGGGAAGTTGAATTGGGACAGAGTACTCACCATGCTCCGTGCCCAACACATGCACACACAGCAAAATAACTAAACTCTAAGGGGAAACTATAGTGTTAAGGACATACAAAATTACCTCTACATGCACACACATTTAAGGGGAGTGTAAAGCTGAGGTTAGGAACTCTGAACACCAATCCCTCCATCCTCTGGGCAGCAAGAACTGACAAGAACAATATTAAAAACACAAGGTTGCTACAATAAGCAGATAATTTAAAGAAATAAATAGACAACTTAACTAGATTCCCTAAATCCCCCATGATGTGCCAGGCAGATGGTGCGGCCTGGATTTAAGGCCTCAGTTCACTGTTGCTAATCCTCGTGAATTTCCCCACTGTGGGACGAATAAATGCTTATCTTATTTTATCTTTACCACAGCCTGGCCAGATGACGCCTCCTCTTCAGCCAAACCCTCACCACAGGTAACTCAAAAGAAAGAAAATTCAAACTTAAGACAAACTAACTTAAACAAAAATGTAAACAAAACAAAAAACTAAATGTGCGCGCTTACAAGTAGAAACCAACGTACCATTAACTTAATCTAAATAAACATGCGTTTGTTGTATGAAACAAAAGCTATGTGTCTTCATTTATGTGTATAGTTTGTATGTGCAATATGAGTGTCATGTGTAAAGTCAAAAGGTCAACTGAATAAGCAAATAAACCATTTATGTAAACTAAAAACCTGTGGTGAGTGCAGGAGGGTTACCACTATGTTCAGTTAAGCTGTGTGGCAGCAGATGCAGCCATCACATACAGCCCCTCTTCAAAATCTTTGCTGTGACAGTGAGAGAGATAGTCTGCAGTGGAGTTGTCTTTGACAGGAATATGGTGCACTGAGAACCGGTATGGCTGCATTGCAAGGTACCACCGTGTGATTCGTCCATTTGTGTCTTTCATCCTCTCCAGCCACTGTACACTGTAAGGTAAACTCCCTCCCCAGCAGGTAATACTTGAAGGAGTCCATGGCCCACTTAATGGCCAAGGCTTCTTTTTCCACTGTTGAATAACGGACCTCTCTGGGGAGTAGCTTGCGACAGATTGAGGCCACAGGATGCCATTCCTCTGGTGGTCCATGCAGAAGCACAGCTCCAACACCTTGCTCAGATCCATCAGTTTGCAACACAAACCCCTGATCAAAATCAAGACTGTGAAGAACTAGGCTGTTACTTAGGGATTGCTGAATGTTTCAGAATGCTGCCACTGCCTTTGTCCATTGGATCTTGTGAGGCCACCTTGAGCCAGTCATGTCTGTCAGCAGACCTGCCCTGGCTGAGAAGTTTGGAATGAAGCGATGGTAGAAGCCAGCCATGCCCAGGAAAGATCCAAGTTGCTTCCTGGTTTGTGGGAGAAGACAGGATTCAATAGCATGAATCTTATGAACTTGAGGTTTAATCAACCCACCTCCAATGGTTAAACCCAGGTATTCCGTCTCAATTCTGGCGAGGACACACTTGGCTGGATTGATAGTCAGGCCTGCAAAATGTAGGCGTTCCAGTACCTCACTCAGGTGTCCCAGGAGCTCCTCCCAGGTGTTGCTGTAAACCACAATGTCATCCAGATAGGCACATGCAAAATCAAAAGTCTGGCAGAGTAACTGGTCCATGAGTCTTTGAAAAGTTGCTGGGGCCCTGTGCAACCCAAATGGCAATACAGTAAATTGGAAGAGTCCCCAGGGAGTCTTGAAGGCTGTCAGCTCCTGGACTGCTGGGTTAGAGGTACTTGCCAGTACCCCTTGCACAGGTCAATGGTGGTCAGATATTTTGTTTTCCCAAGGCGCTCAATGAGATCATCAATTTGTGGGGTTGGATATGAATTAAACTTTGAAATAGATTCAGGTATCTGAAGTCAATACAAAATCCTATTGTTCCATCCTTCTTAGGAACCAAAACAACTGGGTTACACCACTCACTTTTGGAATGTTGAATGATTCCTAGGAACAGCATAAGGTTCACTTCCTTCTTCAGTGACGCTGGGAGTCGCTCTGGTATTCTGTAACTCATACGTCTCACAGTTGCACCATCTTTCACCACAATATCATGTTTCACCAGATCTGTGTGCTCAGGGTACTCCTTAAAAATTTCTGGATTAAGTAAAGTTTTCACCTGTGACTGCTGGTCTTCAGAGAGATGGCTCAAGTCGACATCAACCGATGCTAACTGGGGCAAGTACTGATCATCAATCTCCTCCTCCTCCTCCTCCTCAACACCACGGATCAGCAACACCTCTGCTCTCTTCTCTGCTCTTGGGATCCACTCTTTGAAAAGATTCGAATGGGGAAAATGACTAGAACGATGGTGTCCTGGGGTGGAGATTTGTTAAGTGGTGGGCCCAAGTTTCCTCTGCACCTCAAAAGGCCCCTGCCACTTGGCCAGCAGTTTACTGTCACTGGTTGGCAACATGACCAAGACCTTTTGACCAAGGTCAAAGCTTCTGTGTCTGGCTGACTGGTCATACCAGGACTTTTGGTGTTGCTGGGCCTCTGCCATATGTGCCCGGGGCCAATTCACCCATTTTCTGCAGCTTCTCTCTCATCTGCACAACATAAGAAATTACATTCACAGGCCCCTCCCTCCCCTGGCCCCCCTTCCAAGTTTCCTTCAATAAGGAAATTCAAAATTCCAGTCAGAACCAGTGTCATTCACAAACTTACGGAGCATTTGTTTGAGAGTCTGATTAAAGCGCTCTGTTAGTCCATCTGTCTGTGGATAATAGGTGGTGTTTTACACACTCCTTATGCCCAGCAGCTGGTAAACCTGCTTCAACAGGGTAGACATAAAGTTAGTACCTTGGTCTGTTAAGATTTCACGGGGGAAACCTACTCTTGAAAAAAACTGAACCAAGGAAGAGGCCACCGCCTTTGCTTTAACAGATCTCAATGGAAAATCTTCTGGGTATTTCGTGGCATAGTCTGTGACAACCAACATGTAGCGATTTCCTGTTTTGCTCCTTTCCACAGGACCAACGGTGTCCATCATCAACATCTAGGCGCAGGCCAGGGCAGTGGAAATGACGTTTAATGCAAGCAGTGGTTTTGTGTTTCCCTAGGTGGTAGCCCAGGGAATAGAGTGGCCCAAGGTGAGTATTACATCACGGGCTCCCTGAGGGACCACTAGCTGCTTAACCTGACCATCCTGATGGTAAAGAACACCATTCTGAAGAAAGTTCTTCTCCCCTGTGTTATCAGACTCAGTCTCTGGCTTCCTTTCCTTAGCTTCTAAGAAAATGGTTGACAAGGTTGGATCATTTTGCTGCATTTCAATGGTGTTAATAGGTAATTGAAAACCTAGGGGTGTGTCTGGAGGAGACTCAAATGGTGGTTTTACAACAGTGTGTCTGAATTTCTCTTACCTCCTCTGACTACGTGACTTCCGAGACTTCCCGGGTTGTGTCTCCAAATCAACGCCATAGAACAGCAAGGCACTGAAAGATCAAAGAGAACTGCCTGGGAAAGACAAATAGTCAGCAACTCCAACATTTAGCAGATAGGCCTGCCCTTATACTTCAACAGATCAGCAGTAGGGTAAGGCTTCTCGTCACTGTGCACACAGCAGATTGGAATGGTCTCAAAAGTGCATATGACATTAGCTGGTATATATTGTCTGTGCACAAGAGTCTGGGTACTGCCTGTATCAATCAGTGCTTTGAGATTTTTTACCATTAATTTTTACAGTGGTAGTTTTCATGGACTGATTACTGTGAGGTTCAAAGTCAACCTTCTGGCATGGGACAAAACACATTTGAGTGTACACACTGGTTTCGTATGACCTTCCTGTCCACACAGATAACAAATTAGTATTCTGTTAGGAGGTTTTGATGGTGCATGGGCTTGTTGATTCTCCCTCCCAGGAGACTTACCCATCCCTGGCATTGACCTCTGAGAGATGGTACTGCTTCTGCTGTCCTACTTTAATGAGAAGGAAGAAGCAATGTTCTGCTATGTGGAGGACACATGGTTGTGGGGAAGTTCAGATGGACCAAGTTCTCTTGAGTCCCACTGTTGTGTGTGGTAAGTTTACATTACTGTCTTACTTAGTCATTCATTCTCTTTTGTATTTCTCTATTCTATCTTCATTCACTCACTCTTTTCTGTCTATTTGGACACAAGTTTACGTTGCTAGATGTTTTTCTTGCTGTAAGCTCTCAGGGTCAACTAAACTTGCACATGCTATGATTTCTGTATTGTACCCTGGGCAGGTCATCTAGGTCGCAACAAAACCTTCCTAGGTCACAACAAAACCTTCCTGCGCATGAGTTCCCGGTTTTATTGGCCCTCCACATATATGCAGATGTGCAAATGTACTGCAAAACATGTCCCACCTGTCAGAAAACTGCTTCTGTATGCCATTCAGACCAGGTCTACCTCCAACCTATGCCTGTAATCTCCACACCATTTTGATTTTGTCGGGCCGTTGGTGAGGAGCAGTCGAGGGCACCAATACATTGTGGTAGTTTCAGACTATGCCACAAGGTTCCTAGAGGCAATCCCCTTGCATACTGTCACCATCCTGCTGTGCTGCGTTGTCTGGTGCAGCTGTTCTCCAGGGTTGGTATCCCGGAGGAGATTGTGACGGATCAGGGGACCAACTTCACCTCCCGACTCCTGCAGCTCTTCCACCGCCAGCTGGGGATCTCGCCGATCAAGACCACCCCGTACCATCCCCAGACAGACGACTTCCCCAGAAGGCCTGGTATGACCAACAGGCCCGTCATTGAGAGCTCCAGCCTGGCCAGAATGTCCTGCTCCTCCTGCCGTCCTCCACCAGCAAGCTGCTCGCTAAGTGGCAGGGCCCTTACACAGTCCTCTGCAAAATGGGTCCTGTCACCTACGAGAACCACCAGTTCCTGTGGCATCCCTGGTGGTGGCGGAGGTGGACAGTGAAGGGGAGGAGGAATCGTCCCTCGCCGACTTCAACCAGTCTGCCAAACCAGCTCTCGACCACCTCTCTGCCATCCAGACCAGCCTCCTCAGTGAGGTGTTCCGGCGAGTCTCCAAGCTGTTCTCCGCCAATCCGGGGAAGACGGTCCTGGTCAAGCACATCGTCCACCTGAAGGAGAGGGGGCCAGTCCACCAGCGGTCCTACAGGGTGCCTCAACATCTGGTGGAGAAGCTCCTGAAGGAAGTGGAGGAGATGCAACGCCTGGGTGTGATCGAGCCATCTCAGTCCAAGTGGTGCAGTCCAGTGGTCATCGTGGTGAAGAAAGATGGCTCACTTTGCATCTGCATCAACTTCAGGAAGCTCAACGCCATGTCTGAGTTTGATGCCTACCCGATGCCCCGGATCGATGATCTTCTGGAAAAGATTGGGCGAGCCAGGTTCATCACCACCCTCGACCTCTGCAAGGGCTACTGGCAGGTGCCCCTGGAAGTGTCCAGCCGCTTCTTCCAGATCACGGTGATGCCCTTTGGACTCCATAGAGCTCCTGCGACCTTCCAGAGGCTGATGGACCGTGTCCTGCAGGGGTGTGAGGACTGCAGTGCTGCCTACTTGGATGATGTGGTCATCTTTAGCGACACCTGGGAGGAGCAAAGTGACAGTGGGCCAAGGCAGAGGCACGGTACCTTGGCTATCGGCTGGGGCATGGCGAGGTCCGGCCACAGCTGGACAAGGTGGAGGCCATCCGCAGCTGCCCGCACCCTCGCACAAAGAAGGAGGTGAGGTCCTTCCTGGGCCTGGCTGGGTGGTACAGGCGGTTTGTGCCCCAGTTCGCCACCATCGCTGCTCCGCTGACCGCCCTCACGGTGAAGGACCAGAGGAATCCAGTCACCTGGAGTGAGGACTGCGAGACTGCCTTCCAGACCCTGAAGACCTGTCTGTGCACTTCACCAGTGCTGAGGAGCCCTGACTTCAGCCAGAGGTTCCTGGTCCAGACAGATGCATCTGCCGTGGGACTGGGAGCTGTCCTGGCCCAAGGTGCGCTGGGAGAGGAACAACCGGTGCTATACCTGAGCTGCAAGCTGCTGCCACGGGAGACGAGGTACTCCACTGTTGAGAAGGAGGGCCTGGCCATCAAGTGGGCCCTGGAGGGCTTGCGGTATATACCTGCTGGGGAGAGAGTTTGACCTAGAGACCGACCACGGAGTGCTAAGCTGGATGAACTCAATGAAAGACCACAACAGTCGGCTCACCCGCTGGTACCTCTCCCTCCAGCCATTCAAATTCACGATTCATCATCGGGCTGGCAGAGACAACGTGGTGGCAGATTACTTATCCAGGTTGCCGCATATTGTCAACCTCGGGAAGGAGGAGCGCTCGTCTCCTCCGACACTGTACGCCTCTCTCTCCTGCCCAGGAGTGCATGAGGGGAGCGCATCTGTACATAAACTGTTTATCATCATAATTCACATTTACTGTTAAAACTTTGGTCCGGTAGTACGCACGAGGGTGCACACTCGGCGTCTACCAGCTCCCCACACACACGCGCGGACATACAGTTTATTATTATTTTGTCATTTTCCTTTATTCATTAAGCTAATAAAACTGAAACCCCACGTAATTAGCGTTGGTCTGCCCTAGGGGAGGGGTTAAGCGCCTATAAATAGGGAGCATTTCTGCTCTGGTAGTGTTGGGTCGGAGTTGGAGGAGAGATTTGGAGTTGGTAGTGAGACATTGTGACTGCATATTGTGAGTTCTCCAGTAAATACTTTTTTTTTTGTTCTTGGTTTTTGTTCCTGGCACCCTTTTCCTGCACTGTAAATATTTTTCCACTGTTGCATTGGTGTTGTCAATAAAACCCATCAAACAGGAGTTTTTTGGCTGGGCCATCATTTTTTTCCCTGTATCCTGCAACGAACCCGCGACAGCCCTCTTATGTACTTGTGACCAGAGCTGTATCAAGGCTCGCTTAAAACCATCTTAAGGCCACATATCCCTAAAAATGATGCAGTGGAACGGTCCAATAATGGTCAGAGACAAAAGGGGGCTTCCCTCAAGATCACAAGTTTTATTATAAGGTGCAGCACGATTTAAAATAAACCAAAACTTTAATGTAGTTAAAACCAGGTTCAACACAAACAGGAGCATGACAAGGCTCAGCCTGGTTGTGAACCCAGAAGCAGGACGCGGAAGCAAAAAGTTCAAAATAAAAGATTTTATTTAAACAAAGTGCAAAACTCAAAATCACTCTGCTGAGGAAGAAAAGTATCAAACAAAGTAATAAACTCAAAATCACTCTAGCAACGCTGAGGAAAAACGAGGCAGAAAATGAACAAGAAAACGTAGTGGCAAAAACAGGAATACTTGACATGAGACGCATGGAAATGAGGCACGGGTTGACGGACATAGCAGACACGACACACTGGCACAGGACAGGGGAAGACAGGGACATTAAATACACAAGGTAGGGGATCAGGTGGAAACAATCAGGGCGGGGCAGACAATCACACCGGCGGGAGACACAGAAGGAAGGGCAAGCAACCTAAAACGAGAAGGGAAACAGTTACCAAAATAAAACAGGAAGAGACAGGACAACATGAGACGAGACATAACTTTTTTGTAATTGTTTTTGCCTGGTTATGACAGAGCACTACAGGACGGCTGAGTGTAGCTGTAGTCGGGGAGGGGAAAGTTGAATGGGGACAGAGCAACCCAGGGGGGAGTAACTGGTGACCAGGACCACAGTACATGTGGCTATCTGTCATCTGCAAACCAGGTAAAATAGCAGCAGCAAAGAGGGAGCAACAGCTTGTCTGTCAGCTTATATGTATTCTGGCTTGATTAGTGGGTGGAGCTGCCTGCTGGCACCCTATGGTGACCCAGAAGAGACAATTACCACTGGTCACATACTGTACGTCACTTTGGAAAAAAGCGTCTGCTAAATGAAACTGTAGAACTGTAGACGGTAAACAGCTTAACTGACCTAAAAAATCCAAAATATATGTTCTGAAATTGTTATAGGTTTGAATTGTGTTTTTTTCTCTCTCTTTTTTTATTGGGGAACTACACATATATGATGGCAGGAAGTTATAGAAGTAGTAAGGTGTTTCTGTCCCCTCTTTCTTCCCCTTTCTGTCTTTCTCTGTCTTTGTTTTATATTTCTCAAAAGGCAAAAATCTACTGGAAGGCAGTGCAGTTTAAATGAAACCATTAAAGACAGAAGCATTCAGTCTGGCTGTAATGTCTCACTACTCCATCAGAGGCTCTATTCTAATGTTTGTGAAGAACATAGTACAAGGATGTATGTTGAGAAATGACAGAGGTTTCTGTTCACTCCATTGAGGTTAATAAATTATTGTAAAGGCAATTTCTTATTGGATTTGTTTTTTAATCTTTCAGTATACAGTGGTCAGTGTTATGGTATCTAGCTTTGTGACAAGGCTCGGACAGTGTTTGAACCACAGTCTATGGTTTGAACCCAAGTGCACGACACTGAGGCAGGAGCTTCAAAATAAAAGTCTTTATTAAAAAAAAAAAGGCAGAACTCAAAGTCACTCAGGCGAGGTACGAAAAATAACAAAGTGCAACAAAAAATCACAAAAAAGTCTGCTCATCCCTTTCTCATATACAGCTTCAATGCTGGTCTTCCAGTCCAGTTTGTTGTAAATGTGGACACCAAGGTACTCATGCTCCTCGACCATGTTGCCCTCCTCTCCCCAGATACACAAGGGCTGTGTTGGTGTCCTCTTCCTCCTGAAATCGAACACCACCTCCTTGGTCTTGGCCACATTCAGGTGCAGGTGACACTACTTTACCTTACAGGTTTAGATTTTATATACAAAACATACTATGAAATTCTAAAATGTGATGTATTGATATAGATTAAACTACTCAACCGCATATAAAAGTTATAATCGACAAAACCTTTATAGACCTGCTCAATCTCATCTCTGATATATGGGTGTAACATCCACATCCAGGCCATCTGTGTTTAATCCCAATAAAATAGGGTGCTGTCCTTTCCATCTTCTGTCTGGTCTCCTGTCCTGGTTAGGTTTATCTTTAAATAGCCCTGGTGGGTAACAATCTTCAAAGACTGATGACCTTTATGGCTCAGTACAGGATGTGAAATGATAAAACAGCATTCATGACACAGGATCACAGGAAAGCAGCTAAACAAAGTGCTTTTAAAGTCCAACTTTAAAAAGCAAAAAACCCATATTGAATCTTAGCTATCATTTAATGCTGCAGAGCAGTTAATTATTAAATTACTTTGAATTTATGTTATTTAAAATTTTAAGCCCAATCCACTGTAAATAGGGTTGACATCATGGAACCCACTCATTTAATTTCTTCATGTATACATTATACCATTGTCCCACACATGAACTGCGAACAGGCGGCAAGAATGTCCAAAAACTGCCACAAAATATCCTTGCAACAGCTTTTTTGGTTTTTGCAACTGTTTAAGATTTATTATTATTTTTACCTCTTTTCCTGGAAAGAACTATATAATTTGGTAGTAATTATTAGAAAAATTGACAATGTTTGGAGGCACTTATTTAAGTCAGTTTTGTTGACTTTGTAAGGAGCTATTGAATTCCAAAGGAATTCACTCAAATATTGTTCCATAAATATCATCACTTATTTATTATTTCATGTGTGGTTGCTTGTAGAAACATCTGTCATTTTTTCATTCTGTTAAAATGGCTAAAAGACTCTCTAGGATATCCAAGCCATTAACTGAAATCAGTTCACTGAAATATTCCAGTTGAATCCTGTCTCTATTTTCTCTGTAATTGGTACAAAATAAAATTACTTACATTTTTTCCATGATATAGATGAAACATGACTCATCATCCCTCTTTTTTCACCATGTCTTGAACTCATGATGAAAAAAGAGGGATGAAAGTGGATTTTGAAAATATAAATGTAACCTCTTTATTGTTAATACAAATATAAAATGAAAATGCATTTCCACATATGGGCAAGTTAAAGCAGTAAGAAAAACATTTCCTCCTGCTTGGCACCTAAATACTCTTCAGACAGATACACAGACAATGGAGACTATATACTGTACATTTTCTGAGGTTGGCCAATATGAGAGGGCAGTGGACAACATGCAATGACTAAAACAACATGGCTGGTTAAAAACAGACAGCTATTCAGGTAGATGGTTGTAGTTCATATTGGAGACTGAGCTCCCGACTCTTGGCTGGCTCAACTGATGCTTGCCAATCAAGATCATTAACTCAGATACAGAAATGTATTCTTCTTTGATTTCTTATAAAATGACTTCCAAATCCCATGTTTTACAGCCGTGACGTCTTTATCACTCTGCTTCCTCATCAATCTTAATATCTTTTTATTATTATAAGAAGACATTATGACCATTATTTCATTTAAATGCACCAGTACAGCAGCTGTAGAAATGCGCATGGTGCCATAGGAATTGATATGTCTTACCTGGAACACCTGTAATAAAATGAGCAGAGTCATCATCAGTGTTATTATTTCCATCTATTCTTCCCCTTTCCAACAAAATTAACGATGGGAATATGATAGGATAGCTTTCTGAAATATTTGGTTTCTGAGCCATCAAATCTAATTAATAAAGCTTAGACCTGCTAAACAGAACCAGCAAATAACTGAACTTATTTTGATCCAAGACCAACCTCAAGACCATGACAAGCACCACTGTTACATCACTTTGCATTCAGTGACACATTTACTTCCTAATAAGTGAACAAATTCGGCTGAAGGATGATGCTGTAACTAAAAAACAATTACAACAACAATGCATTCTTCACGTTTTAACAATGAGCATTAGTGCGTTTCAAAATGACCCATCATTTCCAAAAATGATTGATATGTGCACTTTCAGATTTACAGCCACTGAGGTTAGGGTCTTAAATTTAAATTTAGGCAACTAAAGGTTTGGTTATGGTTTTAGAAAGACAATTCTGGACATGGTTACAAAGAAACCAACATTAACAGAGGCTGGATGCACACCAGAACCACCTCCTTACTGGTCTAGTCACACCACCATTTAAAACAGCACAATTTTGGAGGAAAATGAATACATTTAAATTTAAATAAGTACCACAATCAACAACATAAAAACAACTTTTGTAAATTTGGGCTCACATATCTGCAGAGCTGACTGACATCATCTTGACAGTGGTGACCTTAGCGAGAACAGAGAACAGACAGTCCAAAATATTGAAAACCATCACAGCTTACTTGCACCATCAACTTTATTATAACCCTGCTCTGCTGGAAAATAAACTGTTTTGCAAAAGGCACACAGTTCGAAGATGGTTTTGAGATGATATGTAGCGTGAACTCTACAAGCTAGCTGGCTGAAACAATGCTAAGAGAGCTATTGTTGCTGCTGCTGTTCTCTGCTGGCTTGTGTGTTAGTGGTTAGCTTGCCGGCTACAATAGCTTAATAGGCTGCCCTTGTCAGTGTGGATGAAATTCACTCTGCCACTTTCTGGTGTGAGCAGGCCATCAGAGCCTCCATCTAGGTTTGCCATTCCTTCTCATGGAGAACAGTCTAGATTTTAATCACATGACAGCCAAATTTGCTTGTTAGGAAAGTGCAACTGCAGGTCTATTTAAGCATTCAAACAAACTACCAATGATGCTGCATTAACATATGAAATGATATCTGACATGAACACCTTTGTAGCGCAAGCACAAGCTTGTCATGGTTTTCTGCATAAATATTTTGCATTCTCTTCCATGTTTAATCATGGGGATTCCAGAAGTCCTTCAGGTGGTCCAATGAACAGGACTTAAAGGTGTCCCCTAACCCTTAGAAATCCGGTTTGACTGTCATAAGCTATTGTATAACAGCTGCTTAAATAAGGTTTCACAGTCGTATTTTTTTCCTTCCCACATAGAAAACAGTTCTGCAATTCAACAGTAGCACAAAAACAACTCAAATGAATCTTTTGGTTCCTGGAACAAAATCTGATTGAGTGGTGGTTTGAATCTAAAACAATTTTGAGGCCTATGACCTCAAGATACATAAATACTATTATATTTCCAAATGTCGCAAACTGATGTTGGCAGTCTCTCAATCCACAACAACAAATACAGACATGATGAAAACATTATCATCATTGGAGGGTTAAAAGTTCTTCAAAAATGTCACAGGCTGGTATCAGCTGTCTTCAGCTTTGGAACGCTGACAGAGTTGGGTAGTGTTGCAGTTTCAGGCTGGGCATCCCTGCAGAAGAACGCAGCAGGGTTTTTACAGGCCCACATTGCCACCTCTCCTCCCCCTCCTCCTTTTCCAGGACTTGAGCTTGTTAGCCTGCTATTATTATTCACCCCTGCACGACTCAAGTAGCGGTCCCTTATCCTTTCTGCTTGGTTCAACCGGATCTCATGGTTCTGGGTATGGCTGGAGAGGTACGCAGCAATATTTCTGGTCCGATAGCCCTCCTCTCTGTTCCGCCCAAGTAACATGGATATATTGGGGTTCCTCATGGCATAGATCAGAGGGTTTATAGCTCCGTTTGCCCAGGCTAGCCAAATGGCTACTGTGTCCATTGCAGGGTTGAATGTGTAGTCGCCCATTGCTGTAATTAACCCCATTAAACAATATGGCCCCCAACAAAAAATGATAAAAACAATCATGATCAGAACTGTGGTGGCTGTTCGCATTTCACTGTAAAATCGGAGTAAGTATGCGTATGTTGTTACTGGCCTGACTCGGATTTCAGAGAGCCGAACTGTCTTACAGATGTTATAATGACAAAAACACATGAGAGAGAAGGGCAGTAAATAACATACAACAATTAGGCAGATGCTATAGGCCGTCCCCATGCGTGAGGTCCCAGAGTGGAACACATACATACAATGGTAGAAACCTTGCTTATGGATTTCTGTAGTTGTTCGGACCAGTAGATACCAAGGCAGAGAGAAAATGACTGCAGTTAACCACACAGCTATCAACAACTGAGTTGCTTTCTGACGACCTATTTTGGCCTGTGGCTGTCTGACTATGGCATAGTATCTGTCAAAGGAGATCAAAGTCATAGTCAACGTGGAGATGATACCAAAGCAGGTGTTGAAAAAGCCATTTGCCACACAGAAATGATCGCCAAACATCCAGATACCATCCTTACTGAAGAGCATGACGAAGGAGAATGGTAGACACAGAATAGCTGTGAGGAAGTCAGACAATGACAGCGACATGATAAAAGCATTGGTCACCGTTCGAAGCTGTCTGTGTTTGATGATGACAATGACGACTGCAGAGTTACCGAGGCTGGAGAGGATGAAAATAGAGAGGAGCACCAGGGCCTGAGCAGCCACCGTGATGCCCTGCAGGACAGAGTTACTCTCAGCAGCGCTCAGCACCGATGGAGTCGACGCCTGATGGATTTGACTGAGCTCACTCCCTCTTTGGTCTCTAAACATTGATAGGTTTCCTTTGGTTTCCACTGTGGCCTTTGTGGTGGTGGTCACTAGGCTGGTCACTATGGAAACAGCCCTAAAGAACAAAAAAAAGTGGGCTAAGTCATTTTACAATCAGCATAGTCTGGATACAATATGCTCTCACTGTTACAAACAGCATCTCATGCGTAACACAACAAACAAAAGATTTTCTTAAGACCTGGGTGTTACAATACTGTTTTCAATACCTTCTTGTCATTTAACAAAACAAGCCAAACTACTTAAATTTTGTCTAAAGGACATTACAGTAAGCAAAAAAAAATTTCTGGCCAGATATGCGCAAACTTTTGGCACTTGACAGTTCCTCAATACTATGTCTGCAAGTGGTCACTATCAAAAACTTATTACGGCTTGAGACCCTGTAATATTTTTTGTAGGTACACTTTGAAAACAGATTGCCCTGGCCCCTGCAGTCTATGTGTTGAAGTGTCCTTTAGGCTCAGCTGTTTGTATGAGACTGGCTACTTCACAGCAGAACAGAGACAAATAAATTCAACTTATAGCTTGGCAACTAAGGCCTTAAAGGCTGTAAAAAACAAACAAACAACCAAACAAACAAAAAAAAGATGAAATTTCAAAAGGGCACTTGCTTGGTCCAGAGGGCAAAGGGCAGGTGCTCTAGCACCACCTAGAGTCTATTTGTGCACGCTACTGACTGCAGCCAACAGAATTCATGAATAAAATTCATGAATAACTTACTTTCCGCAAATAATTTTAACAAGTTGCTACATTTGGGTGTCACTCTCATGCAAATTTGCAAAATGCTTTAATTTCGAAGCAGAAAGGAAAAGATGGAAAGGTGCATGAACAGTCAGAATGATATGGGGTAATTCCATCTGAGATTTTCGTCGTAATTTTTTTATTTTGATGCCCTTGTAACTAATAATTACTGTGGGCCAATATCTCTACTAGTTTTGGAGCTATTAAGCCTACAAAAGGGGGCATGGCCCCATCTTTAGCGTAAAAACAAATGTTACAATCAAACAGCCATAGTTTGATGGCTAATAACTTTTGAACTGTTCACACTAATTGGTTCATTTTCACACATGATTCTTTGGTAGAATGAGGCTCTGTACACAGAAGGAGAGCTGTGTATGTGACATATTTGCAGATTTATGGCATGCTAAATATGGCTTCCTGGAATGCACATTTGTCCATGGTAGCACTTTTGGCTCTCTATATCTCCAGATGACACCAGATGTCTGATTTAATATATGAGATAAAAATGTTACTTATCATTAAAACCATGTTCATTTACCATCCAAAATCTCTCAGTGAATAGTGTCCAGTATCAACCAGAGTTAGCAACAGTATCCCATGCACAGACACAGCACTCAACTTGGATTTGTTTTGTGTCAATGAAATCATGGCAGAAGGCAGTGACCACACTGCCATCAAGTTCCTTTTGCACATTAAAAGATACTCAGGCCTAACTGCACACCTTTCATATGACAAAGAACATGGTGCCATTTAAAATGCATTTTTACATTTATGCAAACAAAATGTGTCAAATGCTGCTACTATATAAGATTATTGAATGATGATTTCATTGTATCAGTATGTTCTGAACATTTTAGCACATTTTAACAATACTGAAATAACACAGATAATTCATACCATTCCATCTCTACTGGACAGAGTGACCTACCTTGGCACAACAGGTGAGGCAGTAAGCAGCTGGTCAGTGAAGCTTGGAGCCCACGTGTCAGCTGTGTCGTTGCTGCCACTGCTGCCCCGCAGGGCTATGCTAACAGATGTATCCATCAATAGAGCACAAAAACAGCACAACAAAACTCATCCCTTGTCTCACATACATCCATTTAAATTAGAGCCAGTCTGTGATGATCTCCGCTCATAACTCATCCATTTGCAGTTTTCTATTTCATAATCTCCAAATTCATCAACAGGAAAAAGTAATTGTCATGAGGAGGTTAAATCTGTGTTTATAGGCTAACACAAACATATTAGTTTGGTTTAACAAAACTGTCATAGTGCAATATCTAGTTTCTTTTTACACAAGTAATGGCAAAATAGAACAAGTGTAATATTAAATGTAATGATGTTGTAACCCCTGACCCTTTTTGGATGCATTTTGTATGCCATAAAACTCCTAAGTGACTTTCTTCTATTGAAGTCCAGCTCACGATGAAGAGGTCACTGACTGATGCCAAGATTGATACATCATAAAAAAGTACCTGTACCTAACAGATTTAGCAATTGTGTTACATATATTCAATTTTAGAATAGATTATCATCTAGAATTTTCAAGTCAAGATTTCATTTTTTGTTTCAAAGTTTGAACATGTTCTTTCGAGGTGGAACCACCTGTTGTCTGTTTTTGTCCTTTATTTTAATTCTCTCTTTAATTCTTCTGTACCATCATATACACTTGCCAATTTTGATGGCATTTTTGGCCAAAATATATGCTATACTACATCAAATTAAACTGATTGTAACATTTTGCATTATTATGACATATTATAGTACTGCTGCATTTATATAATCTTGATAGAGGTATTATGATACTGTATGTATTATGAATACTGTAACAACAATAATTTGAAAATTACACACCTTCTAATGTATTATGCACACTATAGACACAGTATGTCTAGTCTGTCATAAACAATTTAATCTAGACATAAAAAAACAGCCTACATTGTGGCTATAATAAGCACGTTAGCAATAGCAGTTGTTTTCGATGCAGCCTATATTACCACACAGAAAGCTTTATAAAATCATACCCTAACTGAATATTTGTTGGACACATTCACAGTTAAATAACTTACCCTCAAGTTATTAGTTTTTGTTTAAATTCCGTCAAAATTAGGCTACAGTTTGTATTAAGATTTTGTTCAAGCATGCGTATTAACATACATGTCCGTTACTGAACCATTGTTTAATTATCTACTGTTTCGCCTGTTACCTTTAACTTTGCTCATTTTGTTAAAGATCCCTCTACAGTAACCTCCACACAAACAAGCTACAGCTGTCTGTCAGTCATTGTGCTCCAAACCCTTGTTTTTCTGATGCTTCGGGTTTGCACAGCGGAGCAAAAGTGTTTTCAACGGGAGGCTACAGGAAAGCAACAATATAGTCACAGCTCCGTGGCGTAAATGTCAGTAGGCCTACTGTACATGTGTTGCTCAGGTTTTGGCCTTTGAAATCCTTCGTAAGGAGTGGAGAAGAAAGTCAGTCCATTTCTTATTTCTGAGCTGCGTTCAACGCCGCTGGGAAAGAAAAGCAAAGATCGTCGGAGAGGCTCCCACCCTGTTGACTTCGGTGAGGAAAAACAAAACTAGCCCTGTTTCTGCTTCTCTCTATTTCCGTTACTAACCGATTATTAACCAGACGTGAGTCGCTTCAAATATTCCATCTGAACGAGATTCTGCAGGAGCTCCTCCACTCGCACCACTGTCTCTCTCTCTCTCTCATTCTCAGGGTCTCTCTACCTGCTCTCTCCAGTCTGAAGCCACGCCTTCAACATGAACGTGCTCAGCTTGGTGTGACGTTTTATGCAGTTGCCGTGGTAACTGATGTTAAATTTTGCATCTATCGCCCTATAAAATTACATTTAGATGCTGGCAAAATATGCTGTTGAAATGTGAAATTACTCCACTGAGGGACGAATAAAGGTTTATCTTATCTTAAATATCAACCCTCAAATACGATTTGACCCGTTTTGAGATGTTTATACAAGAAAGTCACACTCAAGCTGGTTTAATCTATTACTGATTTGCCCTGGCTATACAGAGCTAGTCTGGATATATTTGAGGTGAGATATCTGAAGCTAATAGACCAGACAAAATGTATGCAAAATTTCCTACGCTAGTTGCTGGCTACATTTTAATCCCAGCATTGATGTTTGTAAATGCAAAATAACTACTCCACTGATTAATAATTTTCACTATGCTAAGCAAAAACATCATTATAATCATAATGAAATTTTCTCTTTCAGTGGGTGATGTGGTGGAAATTCTGTAAATAAAGCCCAGAGAGTAGACCTGTCTTTGTTTATGTCAAAAAGCTCTTGCCAGAGGACCAAAACTGCACAACACGGGGGTTTGTAGCAAAATGAGCAAAGAATGCCTGTTTGCAGTCTTCTTCAGTGAGGAAGGACTCACTACACTCATGACCTCAAGGCCATAGAAACAGAGAGTGAATTATTTTGCCACAATAAAACAGTTAATCAAGTGCCACAAATATATTTTGCAACAGTAAAGTCAATTTTTCATTACAGGTGACAATATGTTTTTGATGAAAAATCAACATTTTCATGGTGAAAGGATTTTAACAGGCCTCTTTTGTGAAATGTGTCCATTTCCATGAAAAAGAAAAATTTACTAAAACCAGGACAGAGAAATACATAATAATAAATCTTTATTTATCACTAGTATTACTAGATGAAATTAGTTTCATCTAACCTGATGTTACTGTTTAGCTTCATTAACCAACTACAGCTTAACCAATAACACGATCTGGATGAACGTTATTTCTGGAAATGAAATGAAATGAAATGAAATGAAATGAATGAAAAACGAGAAGTTAATATTTTGAAGTTTGTAGTAGAAGTATTTGCACACAATTCAGTTTAAGACTACATAACTTTAGTTAACTAACATGGAGGGTTTTTATTTTACAACCTCACTCAGGTTCCTTTTATTCAAAAGTATTCACACCATAAATCATAAGACTTGTTATTAAGTTTTGACTTTGGTGCAGCAGGTTTAATAACTAAGGCTACAAGACGCTCCCATTAGCATTGTTAGCTTATCTCAACCTCCGCCGTCTCCCACCACCATGGACACCCAAGAGAAACATAGTCAACACGGCAGCACAGTCAAACTTCAGCTAACAAGCAGCTCCACGAACACCAGAACAAACACACAGAGAAAACAGCACAGATTTCCCAGACAGAGACAGCAGCTGGCTGGAGCCTGATGCTTATTCATTAGCGGGCTAATTACTAACAAAAAAAACAGGAACGCTTTTTTTTGGACAGTAAGCAAGACATTATTTATCCAGTATTTACATGAAGAGTTATCCGAAAGGCAAAAAGAGCACAAACACGGGTGAAGTAACCCTCCTGCATTTGTGATTAAGGTTAGTAACATATTAACATTATTAAGTTCGATAAACTCTGCTAAAAACCTGACTACATTAATTCTGAGCCCGCTAGCTAATTTTATGTAACCTAATCCATATTTTTTAAATTATTATTGTTTAGGGAAATATATAGCAAGCAACTATAATAAGATAATGGTGCCTGGAAGCACTGAGACTTAGTTTTTAAAAAAATGTAATGGCGAAATACCAATGGTAAAAGGAGGTACTGAAAACTTCCAAGGGAGAAAAGAAAAAGTACCTTCTGGAAACTCCCAAGGACACCTGCATGTGTGTTGAAGCTGACTTTGTGAGTGTTGACGCTGACATTGTGGGGGTCGATGCTAATGTTGGGATGAAAACTGATGAGCCCTTACACCTGATGCTGATACAGCATGACGATTACGCCTGTCACTTCCTCGAGCACCTGTGATCTCACGTGGCTCACGTGGAGTCTGTAGTCCCCACTTAAGAACATAGGCTGATCTAATGGTGTAAATTGACATGTTTATTAGAATGATTGACATGATAAACCAATGAATTAAGAGATGACCTAATCGTGAAAAATGTCTTGACCTATGAAATGTTTAGAGAATGGACAAAAGGTGTGGAAAAACACAGGGTACATAATCTAATGCACAAGCCTGTATTCCTCAGTTCTCTTCAAACGTATCTTGTATGCGTGCGAACAGTAGCTCCTTTATGCCGACATAAAGTCTTGATGCCTAAGAAATCCTACTCCTGCTGATTATTTTATTACATCACATCAAGAAGATTTTTTTGAGCAACTGAAACAACTGAGAAAGACAGCCACCACAGGAGCAAAGGGTCGGTTTAAAGCCTGCTGTTAATTGTTCCTACACATGCATACACAGACACACACAAACCATGTTGATGTTCTGTTGTGGTCTTTTTTTTTAATATTTCTTTTTCAGTAAGTGTTCATTGATGAAAACAGTATAAATGTCTTCTTTTATATTCATCACAGTGAGTGCAGTCAATGCTAAACTTGATGGGCCGACCGGTGCGTCCGGACTATATACTGACCAAACACTGGCTTGCCTGTATCAAATCTATACATCCCATACATCATTGGAACGGGAAGAATCTCAGCTACAACACTAACTAAAGCATTTCCATCTCCAGTAAACACACCCTACATGGCAAGCATTTTTATAGTATACAGTAAAGCAAACGCTATCTTTGAACTCACTCCAAAATTAGAACATGAAATTCACCCCTGGTGTCATTCTGTCTGACACCCCTTGATTCTACTTGCTTTGACTGTTCAAATGAGATGTCAACCATCAAAATTGGATAAGGGGTTCCAGAGTTATCACTATGCAAAACACACCGGTCACTTTTGACCTGAAATGTCATGGAAGGGGGGTCTGACCAAATGCAAGAGGAGGGCTAAAGTGTCCTAGCTGATGCAGCCATCAACCTCCTCTCTCCCACCACCTCCACTGGGTCCAGGGGGCGACCCAGTGCAGAGCTGGCCTTCCTGATCAGTTTGTCTAGTCTATTCCTGTTCACAGCCAAAATGCTGCTGCCCCAGCGTGTAAGTCCATAGAAAATGGCTGATGCCAGAACAGATTCATAGAAGGTCTTCAGGAGGCCCCTTGCACACCAAAAGACCTCAGTCTCCTGAGCAGACAGAGTCTCTGACTTTTCCTGTAAAGTGCAGCAGTTTTGTGTCACACCAAAGAAATGGCAGAAAAGCTGAGAGCTTATGGACAGCAGGTTGAGGAAATAACAAAAAGACGCCAGATGGGCTGAGTCGCAGCGGTGAGACAGGGCATTGCTTTCGACACCATATTTCCCCTTTTTCATAAAGGAAAGTAAGTTTATTTGTGTAAGTAATGTTACTAAATATGCTGTGTTTTGCTTTCTAAAGTCGCTATTTTCCCATGGCTAACCTTAGCTGGCTTGCTAGCTAGTCTCACTAGTAAACTACAGGCAAAGAGTGTAGTACATATGGGTTCATCTGTTTGTGATTAATCAGTGTTTATTTTATTTCATCATTGTATATCAAAACATTACAGCTAGTTACAGTTACAGAGTGAACGATTGTTAAGATAAAGGTAAACAGCAAAAATGCAGTACAGAAATATTTATCAATGTGTGAGATTTCCTCTTGTGATCTGAGAGATCTGATGGGATGGTTAACTGGTAGCATGTCTGATTAAGTGGTTACGATCGTGAAATGATAATGCTATCAGCTATAAGCAACTATGAGTAACTAGCTTTCTAAATAAAACCTAACATGTGATTGCAGGTCAACCAGCTCATAAAATGACGGCGGCTGACCTAGACTGGACACCATCCCTACATCTGGCTACAGCTTCTACCCTCTGGCCATCAGACTTCTGAATGCCACATAAACCGCTTAACGCAACATCCAAACAACAACATCCCACTTACATGAGCCCCCTATCCCCCCAACCACACACTCATGCACATGGACTGCCATGATCCCCCCCCCTCCTTTTCTCACTGCCTCACACACAAACGCACTGCCTCTACTCTCTGGAACAACTGGCCAATCCCCCCTCCTCTTCTCCTTCATGTACCCAACTCCACACACTACATGGACAAATACTTTTGGGTTTACAGACAATACTTTTGGTTTTAATTTCAATATTTAATATTAAACTTACAATCTTAATTTTTTAGTTTTATAAACTTGAACTAAAATAAACTTGAACACCTTTTCTCAAAGTGTTTCTGTTATGTGCAGTATTTTTTGTGTATTTATTCTATACTCACTTTTATATTTAATACCACCACTTAAGTGCAATATTTCAACTTGCTGCTAACTTGCTCCGTGCGATATCCCTGTATATATCCTCATACTAATAACTTTTGTTCATTTACATATGTCTATATATAGCTCCCACCACCAATATTTATATTATATATTTTAATCTCTCTCTCTCTCTCTTTTACATATTTTTTCTTATATTTACATATATATATTTATTTCCTGACTGGCATTATTGTTGCTGAGTCATTGTTGGAAGCCCAACTGAATTTCTCTACCCAACTTGCACTGCTGTGTAAATTGTGCAATGACAATAAAGGAAGACTAAGTGTAAGTCTATGTTGGCTGCAGGACCCGATGGCATCAGCCCCAGACTCCTGAAGGACTGCGCAGACCAGCTTTGCTTGGTGCTCCAGTATGTCTTCAACCTGAGCCTGAGTCTGAAGAGGGTCCCTGAACTGTGGAAAACTTCCTGTGTTGTTCCAGTCCCGAAGACCGCACACCCCAGGGAGCCAAACCACTTCAGACCCGTGGCCCTCACTTCTCACCTGATGAAGACCATGGAGAGGATACTTCTCAGGAACCTTCGACCCCTGGTGAGCACAAATCTGGACCCCCTGCAGTTTGCTTACCAGCCGGGCATAGGAGTAGATGATGCTGTCATCTACCTCCTTCACAGATCCCTGACCCACCTGGAGAATACAGACAGCGCTGTGAGAGTCATGTTCTTCGACTTCTCCAGCGCCTTCAACACAATACAGCCTTCACTGCTCAGGGGGAAGTTAGAAGGAGCGGGAGTAGACTGTCACCTGGCTGCATGGACGACGGACTACCTCACCAACAGACCACAGTACGTGAGGCTTCAGGACTGTGTGTCTGACACGGTGGTCTGCAGCACAGGGGCCCCACAGGGGACAGTGCTCTCCCCCTTTCTCTTCACCCTGTACACGTCGGACTTCAGTTACAACTCTGGGAGCTGTCACCTCCAAAGGTTCTCCGATGATACAGCCATCGTCGGGTGTGTATCGGGCGGGGACGACCAGGAGTACAGGGGGGTCATCAGTGACTTTGTCAGCTGGTGTGAGCTAAATCATCTTCAGCTCAATGCCAGCAAGACGAAGGAGCTGGTGATCGACTTCAGGAGGAAGCCACCCCAGACTGCACCGGTGAACATCCAGGGATTGGACATCGAGAGGGTGGAGACCTACAAATACCTGGGTGTTCACCTTAACAATAAACTGGACTGGTCACATGAGACAGACGCTTTATACAAGAAGGGCCAAAGCCGTCTGCACCTGCTGAGGAGGCTGAGGTCCTTCGGAGTATGCAGGACTCTACTAAGGACTTTTTATGACACTGTGGTGGCGTCTGCACTCTTTTATGCAGTGGTCTGCTGGGGAGGGGGAGCACAGAGAGGGACAGGAAGAGACTGAACAAGCTGGTCAGGAGGGCTGGTTCTGTCCTGGACTGTTCTGTGGACTCCATTGAGGAGGTGGGTGAGAGGAGGATGTTAGCCAAGCTGACATCTATCATGGACAACCCCTCTCCCCCCCTGCATGAGACTGTGGGAGCTTTAAGCAGCTCCTTCAGCAACAGACTAAGACTCCCTCCCTGCAAGAAAGAGCGCTACCGCAGGTCTTTCATACCCACTGCAATCAGACTCTTTAACACCTCATTACAGTAAATAACTGCATTTAAGTCATGACTGCATTTTTTCTGCTGTACAGTGCAAATAATGTAATAATGTAATATTTCCTGTGCAATAACATAGAAATTTCTGTGCAATAGCATTCATAGCATCTTTAATCTCATATGAATAATAGTATGTCTATTACTTCTGGATGCCAAAGACAAGGAAAACATGTAACATAATGTAAATGCTCACCCTCACTTGTCACTTTATTGTCTTATGCCACTTATTGTTTCTTGTTTTTTTTTTGCTGCCTTATCTCTTTAGCCACTTACTGGTATTTATTTTTGAGTTAATGTTTACTGTCTGTTACTGCTGCTGTGACAAGTAAATTTCCCCTAAGGGGGATCAATAAAAGTTATCTTATCTTATCTTATCTTATCTTATCTTATGTTCTCTGTTGTTTACACCCGCGGTAGACCCAAAATGGCGCCTAAGGGGCGTGTCTGCTAGTTAGGACACGTGACTGTCAAAGACCGATGACTGCGGGTATGGAGTGGTAAGCAGTGGGCTCATCACTCCATACCCGCACGCATATATATACACACTGCCCTGTCTCTTCAAGGAACCACACTACTCTTATAACAATATCGTTGTGCAATTTGAGGAGGTTTGTAAACGTTTCATTTGAATACTTGATATTCTCATAAAATAAGCAATTAGTAACCCTAACCCCCGGGGCTGCTTTACAGTGACTAACAAAATATTAATAACACCTATGTGTAGTACATGACCAGTACTATGACAATAGTAATTTANGTAGACTTCGGCTACTGAGCTTATATCTATAACTGGCACCGGTGTTTGAGAGGTGTTTCCTAATTCCTTCAGGGCTTTTCTTGTGATTATGACCAAATTGTAGTTTGAATAACACTGTTTAATTGACCTGTTGTTGTTTGGCCTGTGACCTGTGCAGCTATGAGTCTCAGTTTGTAAATTTCAGACTATGCATTTCCCTACATCATCCTGGTCCTGTCTCTGGTCACCCTGGCTGTTTACATGTCTGCCTCTGAGATACAGGTATTTATGATATGTAGCAACTTAAAAAAACATTCTTGACACCAGACATAATTTTAAGTGAGCCTTTTTTTTTACCTTGAAAGTGAAAGTGCTTGATTAATTTAAACACAAAAAGATCCAAGATCCAATACTGAATTAATAATTGCAATAATTGAGGCTTTTAAATTTGACTTATTGTTGTTCTTGTAACTGCTATTTCACTGCATCATATTCTTGCTCACAAATCACGGAACTCTAGACCTTTTATCTCCTCCTTGTAAATGAAATAAGAAGGGAATAACACACACCTGGCCATGGAGCAGCTGAGCAGCCAATTGTCCAATTACAATTAGACAATTGGTGGAGGGCACATATAAAATGTGTCATGATTCCTACACCTTATTTGGATGTAAATACCCTCAAATTAAAGCTTATAGCACATCTTGATTAATTTCAAATCCATTGTGGTGGTGTACAGAGCCGAAATACTGAAAATTCTGTCAATGTCCAAATATATATTGACCTGACTGTAGGGCTTAATCAATGATGTCAGTGATTTCCTGTGCAGAATTGGGTTTCCCTTTGTCGTATTTGTTGTAAAATGATTGCTGAGAAGATTGTTTTTGTATCAGTAGCTTTGGAAACAAAACTCAGAATCACTGAACATTTAGTTTCTGTGTATATGAAGTTGGTGTCCTAGTATTTCTAACCTGTCATCGGTCTCTCTCTCTCTCTCTGTGTGTGTGTGTGTGTGTGTGTGTGCGTGTGTGTGCGTGTGTGTGTGTGTGTACATGTGTGTGTTGACCCTCCACAACCACAGTCTTTTAATAACCTGGTTGCAAAGAAGAAGCGTCTGGTCGTCCTGTTCAGCCACTGGCTGCTCCATGCATATGGCATCATCTCTATCTCCAGACTGGACAAGCTAGACCAGGACCTGCCACTACTGGCCCTCGTGCCGGGTCCTGCCCTGTTCTACATAGCAACAGCCAAATTCACTGAGCCCAGCCGCATCCTGTCTGAGGGTGGCAATGGACACTGAGCTCATGTGCTGACAGATCCTCAGCTCTTCGGAGTGACTGACAGCAGTGTGTTACTGGGTCGGCTAGGCTAATGTGAACAAACTTGCTCAGCCAATTAATGACCATATAGTGATGAAGGTCAACTCCAAATGCTGTGCAAGTACATTAACAGGTTCAGTCAGACAGTAACTGATAACTACTATTCAGTTTGGTTTTTTTTGTGTCATTCCATCTGATTTGTACACAGGACAGATGTTTCCAAATCCGTTCACATGGCTGAATGCCATCTTAAAACAGCTGAACATACAATTATTCCCATGAGACTCTGACTTCATGGAAACCAGCTCTTTACTCTTTATTTGCACAATCCAAGTTCAGAACTGCTCAGTGAGTGCTCATATAATCCTTTACAACATTTTATATTAGCATGATTGCATCTGTTTCTCTTTATTCTACGTAGATTAAGCGGCCTTCAGTGGTTGTTGAGGCTGAGTTGATGAGTTGAAGCTGCTGATGTACTGTTTATGTATATCGTTGTAAATACCTGTACATGTATGTTTGTAAGTAGTATATTTTATTTGGTAGGATTTTCTACACGCACAAAAGCTCAAATTACAGATGAAGCTTCGATATAATGTATACTTTCAGTGTAAGTATTATTTTGATTAGTATTTATGATTCTTTTAAACATGTACCTGCTGTCTAAGTCAAACAAACAGTGCAGTCTCCAACATGAACATTAAATGTGTATTGGTAATGTTTCTAAGGTAAGAACTAAAAACCTTTACTGTTATAAATACTATATCACTGAAAGAAGGTCAAAATGAACATTGTCTATTGGCTTGAGTTGAAAAGTAACTCAAATCAAACTATGTCATCTTTCATTTTCATCCAAATTTGAATGCTTCAAGGATAGAAACGTGTTTTTCATACCTTCAGTGAAATCGTGTTTTGAATCACTTTGTAAGGTCAAACTGTCAGTCACTCCCTGAAGGTTAGAGAGGCAAGTTTTTATCATTGAATAATTCTACCTTGAGTATGAATTTGAAGGATATCACAGTTTAACTTGATTTACTTTTCATTCATTTGTAGGTGTCATTCAATTGCAGAAGTTTCCACCTCAGAAACATTCAAATTTCAGTTGATATGAAGGATAACGTAGGTTGATTTGAGTTATTTTTTACACAACTTACATATCTTAAAATTTAAAAAAAAATACATATATATACATATATATGAAATAAAATTTAAATGTCACTGAAAGAAAAATGGCCAGCTGCTGCCTTCCAACCGACAAGATGGATAGGAGACAACTGGTGAGGATGAACTGAAAGAGCATCTCAATTAACAAGTGTACCTTGGGTTTCTTATTATAGATTTTGTGGACTAGTATACATTTGAAAAATGGGACCTTATGAGATCAAGTTATTTGTAAATTTTGCTACTGTGAAATGATTCTAAGTCATAAACAAGCTCAGCTCTTCAGTAGTGCCATTCTAGGCAACATTATTGTCCAGCCACCCTCTGATCTCATTCTCATTCCTCCTGATCCATGCGATGTTGTTCTTCACGGTCTCCAGTGCCTGCTGACGGGGCATCTCACCAGCACCAGCATCCAGTGTTTTATTGAAGAAATGTTCCATCTACAGCATGGAGAGAAGTGTTACAAGAGGTCTGAATGCAAACTGTCAATGTTTGTTTCAACAAACAATATCGCAACAACACAATATTTTATTCCATTTCAGCTGCCATCAAATAATACTCATTATATTAAAAAAAGCCTTCTGAGGCTTCAATTCAAACTCCAATGTTTAAAAGTTTTCACACAGATAAACAGCAGCCAAGTGTGTTATGTTTCATCAGGGGTTTAAAAAGCTTCTGTGGATGTTCTGATTTGTGTTTCCTGCAGAACTGGCACAGTTGTAATCCACAGCAACAGATACAATACAAGCAATGCTGGCCAGTGTTCCCAGTCAAATTTCAGGCTTAGTGGGGGTATTTACTCAAAAGAAAAAAAATTTTCTGAAGTATTTCTGTTAGAAAGAATAATAGCCAATTGCTCCTCAGTTCAGCAAAATCCACAAACTGAAGTTGTAAGTTGTCTGAAGGCCAGTGCTAACCTTCCAGAGCTGCAGCTCTGTGTTGTAGGTGGTGGTGATTTGGTTTAGGAGACGACCAAGGTTTCTGTCATTGATGGTGTACCTGAAAGAAAATTCATTAACATAACTGCAAAATACAATACAACACACTTTTTTGAAAGGGCACTCGACTGTAGGTGAAAAAAAAACAAACAACTGAAATTCTGTGAATTGTGTCAGAAAATATAATTTAATTAGTCCCCAATAAATAGGGTCTAAGATGTAACTGGCTAAAAATCACTTAAGGTGATGTTGTGATCTATATCTTCAAATAAATCTTCATTCACCGAGCACGCTGGGCTTTCACAAAGAAGTTTGTTTTCATTCCAGGGAACATGAGTCATAGCTAAGATGCTTTGCAGACCAAGTAGCCTGGGAACTTGGAACATAGTCCTGCAGCCACTAGAGTGATAATGTGTCAGTGTTGTGTTAACGTGTTCTGCTGCCCCGAGCTGACAACAATAATAATCTATGCTGCTTTAAAATTCAGTGTATTTTCGCTGAGCTGGCTGGCTGATACATGTGTCAGCTGTGGCTGTGTCACCTCTGCTTGTTGCACTAACCTGTTCACAAGGTAGTCCCAGTTGTGTGTGGCCCAGTCCCAGGCCATGCTCTGCCCCAGGGGGTTGTAGGACACATATCGCACCACCGTGAACAGATCCTGACTCCTGATCACACTCTCATCTTTACTAGTCTCCAGGAGCCTGTTGACAGATCAAAGCTAAATGTGAACATGTTCCATCTTCATAATGATTTTAATGATTTAAACTGGACTATGTGAGATTTTTATTTTGTTTAAATATAAAATCCAGTCATATTATCAGACTAAAACAAAAAATGGTGCTACAACACAACACAAACATTGTACATGATGAAATTCTATATATAATAAATATCCAAAACTAAAAGTTCACTACAGACATGAGTTACAGTTGAAATATCATAGATATATTTTACAAGCTCAAGATTAAACTTCTGTTCTCAAAATTTTCTTTATGAGAGAGATCAATTTTGTCTCTCTCTATTATACTATACTGATTTTCTCGTCTAACTCTAAATATCAGACTCTCCCCCCTTTACTTGATGTCTGGCATGGCATACTTTGAATGGCATCAGTATTTGTGCAATGCATGTAATAAATATTATATAAAACTAATAAAAATTGTTCCTTCTTCTTCCTTCCTTTGGTTAGTGACAATAAATATATGCAAAATAAGCACTTTTTTTTACACCATAGGTGGCACATTGTAAAGATATATATTATATTGTGTAGTATTATATTGCATTTTATTTTTTTGGTTTCTTTTTAGATGCACTCAGTTTTTTTGTGTTTTTTTTTTTTGTTTGTTTGTTTGGTTTTGGTTTTGTTAAGTTTTTACTGATATTAATGTCCAAAGGTTAGTACTGGGATTTGTGGTCTCTTGTCTCCCCCCTTTCCTTGAAGTCTCCATGTCATGCTCCATGAACAAGATCATTAATCATGTGTAACATTTAGCACTCCAGTGGTTCCATTCCACCACCGGTATGTGGCCAGACAACAATATTTTCATGATGATGATCAACATTATTCATTTATAATGAATGAATTTTTTTCCAAATCAAAATTATAATTATAATTTATTGTTTCAAAAGGCACTGACAAATGAGTGTGATAGATCAAAGAGGTAATCAGAATGTTTAATGCCTGGTTAGCTGACAGTTGGTCATTAAATGCCTCACTTGTACCAAATCTGCCTTACACTGACAAATATCACCAATTATTCTGAAATTCCAATTAAAATTACACTATCACAATTTTGTGGTTGTGATGTCATCGGACAAATTCCAGTTTTATGATTGGCCTCTCTGTCCCTCCCTCCAGCCAGATCTGGCTTCCTATAACCACTACCATTCTCTTCCTGTCCACCCTTTGATCTTCCCTCCTTTCCCCAGCACCTGACTGTCTCTCATATCCGCTCTTTCCTCATCAGTCTGCCATATTTTGAACTAGCTCAATTTCATGCTGTTGTATTCAACTTTTCATTACTTTTATGTGACTTGGCCTGTACCTATGTACCCACCTGCAAGCTCTTCTGACTGCCTGTCACCTGTCAACCTGACTGCCTGTATACCTACCTGTACCTCCCTGCCCGTCTTTTGGTAGCTTTGATGTATCAATAGACCACTGAAATCATTCCACTGCCTCTGCTGTCTGTATCTGGGTCCTTTCTCTGTTGCCACTCTCCCTCACCATTGTCACATGATTTCAAACAAGTAATCATAGACGGTTAAAATATCAGAAAGTTGTCCACTTTACTTCACTGACACACTGTCACCTTGTTTACCACCTGTTTGACCACTCGTGTTTTTATAGCAATGTGTCATTCTTCCAAGATCTCAGCAAGTAGTTTTCTTATCATTTGCTTGCTTTACAGGATTTCTGGGTGATAAGACCAAATGCAGCTTTAAAGAGGAGCTTAACCCCAAAACCAAATGTGTGTGACACCTCACATCAAAAAGTAAATACAGGGTGTCTGAGTGTCCATTTACTGTTGGCTCAGACACAGGCACAACATAAAAACAGCAAATGCCCGGTTCAGTATGTCTTTGGTAGATGATGTCAGAATTCACAGAGATCTGTATTTGAGGTGTGGTTACTGAAAAATGACAACTTTTGCAGTATACAGATACACAAACACACACATAAATACTCCATTTCCACCATAGCTTATCAGGTATAGCTCTAAACACATATGGTTTCATCACATCCAAAATAATGTAATAAAACCAGATGATATGTTTTAATTACCTGGAGAGGAGTGACACATCCCTCACAGATGCCAGTCCAGAAAGCAGTTTGTCCTTCTCCTGAGCCAAAGCAGTGTTTTTGTACCTCTGGAACATTGTATTCCACTTTGCCTCGGTGCCTGAGTTCTTCATGCCATATTGATAGACCAGCAGCCTCAGGTTCACTGCTACACTGCTGCAGGTCAAAAGTGAAACACATTTTAATATCAGATTACCAGAAATTTAAAATGTCATTCTAAAACAATAGCTGTGTCAAAAGCATGTTGTTTGGTGGCGTCACTTTTGTTAAATGGTGGTTATAGTCTTCCAGGTTGGCATCGTGTCATCATATTGAAACACAGTGAAGCGAAAACCAAAAATGTTTTTGCTACTTGAAACATCAGTGGTCAGTGTCAGGTTTGGGTGTCAAAATAAATTCTAAAATAAATATCTTGATGCCATGTAGTCTCAGTGTCTACTCTGCTGGTTATACCCGGTAATGATGAAAATACCTTAAAATTAACCTGTAGCTTTGTTACTTTATTTTCTGGCTGTAAGAAAAATTGACCACATGCAGTCCACCAGATTTGTGATACCTGAGACTTCCATCAATCCACTGGTCAAAAATGCGAGAGGCTTCATTCAGGGCCTCCTGATTTTCCATCTGACATGCAATGCTGAGCACAGTCTCCCTCAGTAACCTGCGGCCACAGGACAGCATCGTGACATTGATCGGTAAGTTCTTGCATGGGTTAGTATAAAAGCAAGAGCACAATGATATTGTTCCTGTCCATGTTTACTGGTTTGAGGTGTTAAAATATGAAACAATTCTTGTTCAACTATTCACTGTAAATGCTGTACCTTTCTGTCTGAGGCCCTTCATCAATCCATCCAAGTTGTGTTGAGATTGAATTAACATGGTCATGAAACAGTTTCTAGAGAAAAGAAAGACGTTGTACTTTATCAACACCAGGGAACTACACAGAGGTTTCTACTGTGCCACTACACAATATTGCAGTTAGTGGGTTTTTGATCAATATGACGTCTCAACAGTAGCTTGGCCAAATGATAATATTTGTAGCTTAAAAAGTCACTTTCTAGCTTGTTGCCTGTTTGTGTATAATTCTTGTGGCAGTTTCTTTTGCTCAACCCTGGAGGCAGATGTTGTATAACAGATTAAGAAAATTAACAAAAAAACCCACATACAACACACTGAAAAAAAACAAAAAAAAAAAAACGTGGGCTGACATTAAAAAAAAGCTCTTTGTTTTAAAAGTGGAAGCAATTTAAAAGATGTTGGTTTGCAGACGGGGGTTTCCAGAAGAATACAAAATTGCGCCTCACAAGAATGCAACTTAATATTCTTTCATTATACAGGCTGCTATAATTACAGATCAATACAGTTTCAGTACAGGTTTAAATCTTAGCTTTGCTCAAGTTACTGGCGACTGATCTAACTTGATCACCAGCCTTACGCAGATATTTGAGGATTGTTGGTGGCCATACTGTCCATTGGGTATAAAAAGAATAATTACCTTAAGATGCAGAAAAAGCATTCAGAACAATAGATGATTTTTTCCCCTTTGATAATATATTCATTAATTTGGTCAGATTATTTAACCTCCACAAGCTGCTGTATTGGTCATTGGCTTGTCATCTCCAACAGGTGAAACAAAACAAGGCTGTCAGCTATCATCCTTTCATTCAGCCTGGAGATGAAAGACCAGTTGACCAGCCTCTTACCTGAAACTTTGGGTAGAGTTCAGCATTGCCTGAGAGCATGTCCTGAACGTAGGAGATAGAGGAAGCCACACGATCCCAGACTATGTAGTCAGTCTCATTTGTCAGGAACTTCGTAAGGTTGAAGGCATGACCATAATCTAGAAGATCTGCCCTGAACAATGAAATAAAACAGCATTTACAATCTCTATATACGATTGGAAGCATGAATGTTCACACAGGTTTGGGGCGATGTCTTACCTTGCAAGAGCGAAAACATCATCAATGTAGCTTGTTCGATCAGCTGCATCAAACTCCTGTTTAAGAAAGAACACTGAATTAAATAGAAAATTAACGTAACAGCAAAAGTGAAGAGAGTGAAGTATTTGAAGCCTGTGGTGTTGGTAAACCTCCCCCTTCAAATGATACAACATATTTGTCATAGAGAACAAACTTTCACATGTTATTTGTTTGGGTGAGTTAGATTACATGTGTGCCATGTCTTTACCCAGATCATAGCACTGGTCTATGATTTTGGGGTCTATGCTCTCCGTCACACACACAGGACAATCAGCCAAAGTTTACAGAATGTGCGGAAGCAGACTCTAAAGAACAGCGCAGCAGTGGATGAAGGTGAGCGGTGTTTACAGCAGTCAAACATCCTGAAACATACTGCTAAAATTGAACATTTGTAAGTTAGTGTATACATGTGCAGTTTGTGAGCACAGAGCGTAGCTTTACCAAGTGGTTCTTTTGAAGCTGTTCACTGATGGTGTTCCACATGGCGTTGTCATGGTTGACTCTGTAGAATCCAATGTGATCATTGTTAATCTTCAGTAGCCCGTCCGCTGAGGGTGAGTAGTTATCGATGACAAGATCTGAAAATCACAACCAGTCAAGGCAAGGTAAGTGAAAATGGACATTTTGACTGGATTGGTCAGTTTCAGTTTGTATTAAATACAAATCCTCAAAGCTGAGCGTAGTACCTGGGCTGCTCTTGTCAAACATTGCCAACACAGTCTTGTTGCTTTCCACAGAGTACCATTTGATGGGAATTGTCCACTTGTACCTGTAACAAAGACACATTTGCACATGCAGACACATATATACATCTTTGCCATTACACATAGTTATTTTACTCATTATTGATTTAGAAAAAAGTTATTAGTGCAGCTATGAGGATTTAACATGTGGCTGGGCTTTTTATCTCCATGGTGTCACTCACTCAAGAGGTGAAGACGGTTGGCTGGCATCAGCTTGTGGATCAAGGAGGAAACGCTTTTGTTTCAGCTGGGCATTCGTGTCTGAGACCAAAAGGTCTAGCACAGGATAACCCATCTGTTTGGTCCACGTATCCATTACCTCTGCAACTGGCAACCCACTCACCTGGGCACAGAGAGAAGAAACTGGCTACTGTGCAGAGAGATTTGCAGACAAAGCTTAAAGCAATATTTAGCAACATTTTGTTAAAAATGCTTTTTTTTGTTTGTGAGATGTTCTGAGGATAAAAATGAAGTGAACATACATTGGCAAGAGAAGCCCAGAAATTGGCTGTTTTGGCATTCTGGAAGTGGTAGTCCTTCAAATATTTCTGGTGAAAATAGAAAAGGAAAAGCAGAAAAAAAGAGCTTTTATCATTGAGCTACTGGAACACTTGAAACCTTCATTAACATTAAGCAAAGAACTTGATCCATTGGTAAATATCTGTCATGAAGCTGTAAAAGTCTCTGACTTACTCGACATCCGTCTCTGAACATGTCTTTACCCATCCAGTCCTCAAGCATCCTGAGAATGGACGCTCCCTGAATGAAGTTGGATCATTTTCATTACAAATAATACGTTGTTGCTTGACAAACTGTCTGTATCTTGTTGGTAATGTAACTGAAATGTTGTTATTCCCATGAGAAGCAAACGTTTTCTGAACCTGAGACTGAAACCTTTCCAGTAGTTCGTACCTTGCTGTATGAGATGGTATCAAACACGGAGGTGATCTCTGCTGGGGTCGACACATCCACAATGATTGGGTGAGAGGAGAGGAGGGCGTCGTCCACCATGACAGGAAGAACATCACTGATGATCATGATGTCTCGCTGTATACAACAGGAAGACACAGGACAAAGCTCAGGGCACTGTAGTACTTACAATGACTGCTGCCAATGGGACTAATGATTAAGAGCATCTCTGTTGCCTTTCATGGTGAACTCACCATGCCCCAGGTTGGTTCTGCTTTCTCCACACCGATGTACTCAAAGAAACTGGCAAAGCCCTCATTAAGCCAGAGGTCATCCCACCAATCCATAGTCACAATGTTCCCAAACCACTGGAAAAACACAACTGGAATTAGCAGGGACTAACTATCAAGCTACGGGCCCCTTCTGACCTCCCATTCTTTTGACTACCTGCATAGAGAATCAACACTTACTGCACATACATTTAAACTGCAAGCTGTCTAGCCATTTTAAAGGCCTAATCAAATCATTTATGGCAGGCTATTAATCTAACATCGAGAAACACACACACTGAGGTGTGTGTGAGCTTTACAGCAAATCTGAATAAAAATTAACACGTGACACAACTCTTCTTCAGAACACTGTGCTTAACTTAATATTTTCAGCTGTCTCTCCTTCATGATGGCAGCATCTGAGGTTGTTTCCAGTTTCCTTATATTTAGTCATGATCATGACTGAACAACTCATTGATCAGTCATATATATATATATATATATACACACACATATATCATATACAAAAAAGCAAAATACAAAAATATGCAATATGTACTCCAAATTGATATAGAAATGTACAACAGAAATAAAACAAACTGAAAAAACAAAACACACAATATTGCAACCAACTTTTCAAAAATCTAAAGTGAAGCATTGTGTCCTGGGGAAGGCCTTCCAGTAAAATACAGAGAAGTATTTGAGTTAATTGTGGGTATGACATTTGACTTGGTCGTACTGATGGAATTAGTGCTGTGGGGAACTACTTTTAACCAGCCTTCAAATGTTGGTGCAGCTTTTGTTTGTTTTTGACACAACCCCAGTCTAAGACAGAATTCTTTCTGTTTGTATTGTGTGTGTTACCAAGCAAATTAGCACTATTTAATGCCCTTTTGTGAATGAATACAATTATTTAATTAGATTGAATCAAATAAAATCAAATTGCCACAAAGCCAAACAGGACACACCGTGGACAAACAGGATCCCTGAGGAGCCTGCATTTGCCAATTTTTGTAATCTAGCACATGTGTATACATATTTGACTCTACTGTGGAGGTTTAAGCCACCTAGACTATTTATACATCATCATAATCAAATGAACTACTACTGATCCCTCATTCATGTAACTTTGAACAGTTCATAAAACTTTACTGACTGCCTCAGCGCTTCTCCTCTCATCATAGTGAGATAGCTGATATCTTGTAAAGAAATGTTCCCAGATTGTGTATCATAAAAAGCTTGAACAATAGCTCATAATGGATTTTAAACATTTACAATTCTGAACCATGAACTCTTTCTGATAACGTTTCATTTTCAATAACATCTTTCCATCTGTGTGGGAAATAACATATATAAGCCACAGCTTTGTTAGAAACATTCAACACTGGCACAAGATTCAGTGATTCATGCATAGAAATGAGGTCTCTGCAAGCAGAGGCTTTTACTTGATTCAGAAATATAGTGTAGGTAGGTAAGTGCAGGGCAAAAATAAGGAACTCACAAGTATGTGAAAAAATATATTTTCCACCACTGCATTCAGGTTCCAAATGTAAGTAACACAACCAAGTGAAAAAAGTCCAAGAGAGTAAATAATAAAATAATAGATAGTATTACCTGGTGAACCAGCTCATGGGCGATGACGCTGGCCACTCTCTGCTTGTTGTAGGAGGAGGACTGATTCTCATCATACAGCAGGTTAGTCTCCCGGTAGGTGATGAGGCCCCAGTTCTCCATTGCACCAGTACCAAAGTCAGGGATAGCTATCTTATCTGGATCAAGAGACAGTCCACCATAGTAACAATTCAGCATCTGTTTTATTGCACTACTGCTTTATCAATTCTCATGAGACAGTGAGATTGGATGTCGTCAATTTCCCGGAGGGAACCTCCCAAAGGGATTAATAAAGTACTCTGCCTGTCTGTCTGCCTGTTTTGGTGATTTAGACAACCACCTGATCTTTTCTTCTAGCTCCACTATTAAAACACATTTCCTCTTGTGCATGAGAAAGATTCAGATGTACTGGGTAGATTACCATGAAGTTTGCTGACCTCACAAGGGTGTGTTTATTTCCTGTAATGTATGTGTTGGGAAGGTGCTTACAAGAGACTGTACTAAAGTTCTTATTTTTTCAAATTATTATTATTATTATTATTATTATTATTATTATTATTATTATTATTATTATTATTATTATTATTCCCACCATCAGTTATTTGATGCTCTCACATGCACATTATTTTCCACTGGATTAGGTAATGGCTCTTGCTTTGAGTCAACTCAAACACTACTGCTACTACTACTATATTACTACAACTAACTATATTGTTATGACAGTTGCTCACAATTTTCCATTACACAGTCTATCATTGGATGGACACCATGTTTCAATAATAGGTACATGGGGTATATCTGGTCAGAAGAAAGTTTCAGCAAGATTTTCATTGCAAATTTTACCATTGCAGTTGATTCGATTGCGTGTACTAAGGAGCAACTGTAAATATCTACGTAGTTGTCATAGCAAGTCTGCGATGGTGATATGGCTACACAGAGAAAAATAAATTCAGAAACTGGAAGCAGTGTTTAAAATAGTATAGAACAGTATAGTATGTAAAGCACAGGCTTTGGCTCGTGTCAGTTTCCAGTCTAATGTGGAGTAATACGAGGTTGCCATGGTGATTAAAAAGTTGATCGTAACGTACCCAGTTTTGAGATCGAGTATTCCATGTCGAAATATTCCTCAAAATAGTCAAAGATGACCTTGGTTGTGTTGGCTGCATATTCTGCGGTTCCTAACTGACTTGGCTGGGCGTAGATTTTCAACTGTAAATGCAGAGAGAGACATTACACACAGATGCGCATGTATTGGTATGTGTATGACAGCATAAGTGTAACAGTTCATTTCAAATCTTGTCATCAATACTTGTTGTAAAGTGATGCATTGCTTGTGACACATAACGGTAAACTCACAGGAATTCCTCGGTTGGACGTTCTATCCACAGACTTAAACTGGTGCACAGCAAAACATACCAAGTAGGTACTCATTGGAACGGACTTCTGGAAGGAGGTCGTCACTTTATTGCCACGCAGTTTATGTGTGTTCTGGAGAGGCAGAGGAAAAGGCGAGGTTGATGTGGATATCCTGGATCTGATTTTAGTAGATTTTTAGTCTGATTTAGACTGGCTCCATTTTCCTTCCTTTTTTCCCTTTGACCATAGATATGTTTGAGAAATGATGCTCCTTCAACCTACAGCAACTACCCTTCACTCCATGAACTGACCAGTTATCAATCATGGATCATGGCTCCATCCATATAAGTTCTATATGTTTTACTTTAGGCAAAAATGATCCTACACATAACATGATGATGAGAGGAAAATACTGAATGAGTTTCTGGCGATTGAGAGCAGTCAGAGGTTGCACAGCACACTCCACTGCTCACATTCCTGCAACTATGACAAATAATCATTGGCATTGCATTCAGTCTGAATGCACCTTTCCAGTTTCAGAGACCTTCGGAGACTGATTCTGAGCCTTTGATTTTTGAGACTTAAATGATAGCCATAACTAATCAATTACTTCATTGTCCTTCAAAGTCAGAACAGGATCCCATTGGCCTGTCAGCTGGCTTCTTTCCTCCAGCTGTTCACCATGGGAAAAAGGTTGCTCGATACATCCGTTGTGTTTTGGAGTGTTTTTTGTTACTTTAAAGTACTTTTCATTTTAGACAAAGTTAAGCTAACACTTTGCCTCTGCTTCCATTCCTTTGGTGTGCCTGACCTTTAACATAACTCTAGCACCTTGAGGAGGACCCTTTATAATACATACATATAATACAATGTAACATTTGAAATGAACCAGCATCTGTGTATTTTGAAATGTTGATGTTAGTGTTGCTGAATTGAGGCTTACCACTGGTGGCATGTTGGACAGAGCTCCATATGTATCATCATGAGTAATGGAGATGTTGTAGGTGGCCTTTTTGTTCGGTTCATCGAAGCAGGGAAAGGACTTGCGGGCATCTGTTGGCTCATGATCAGTGGCAGCAATCTTCCTGGTGATCAAATGGAGGACAGATTAATCCAAAACATGTTTAAGACCAGGTGCTATTCATCGTTTCCCTATAGTTGATTTAAACTCTAAAACAAAATAAAATAGTGTCATATGCAGTTTGTCATCTCTGACTGAGACCACCCTGGGCATTTTGGCATCAGTCACGTCCCCTGACCGAGCCTGAGCCCTGTGGAATTTACCCACTTATGAAACTAAAAGCATCCTTCTGCCATTTTGAGACCATCACTGTGGACTGAATGGGCTCAACAGAGTAAAGTTATACTCTCTCCAAAATCTGTCTTTTGGCTCATTTTAATACTTATCACTGGGACTTGTGTCAATAAGGTTTTTGTGTTGGCAAATATCAGTCAAATCAAATCTACATCTCTGCAGCCGCCTAACTTTCCCAGTATGTATGGAGCAGTATATATGGAGCAGTATAGGGTAACACCACAGTCCTGACGAGGACAGACAGATTCCCCAACATTCACTTTATTTCTCTGCCTAAGCTGCCTTGTGTCGAGGAAATGGCAGAGGTAGTGCTGACCCATGTTTCTTAGCATTCATTATCTGTTCATATACCAGTGATGGTCATAGCAAATAGATGAATAAACACTTGAAATGTGTACTTATGTGTAAATGTGTAACGGTCACTCACTACCACATTCTGTTGTGGTAGTAGTATTATGCATTGTGAATCTATTAATTTTCATATGCTGCTTATAAATGCTGGGTTAGTCAAAATAAGTGTAGACTAAGAGTAGACTGAAGCTGTGTGCTGCTGTCTTCTCTCTACATCCGCTCTCAGTCTTCGTTCTGTCAGTGAACTAGTGTGTCGTGTGGATGTTGTTTAAGACAGAATCAGGTCAGAGAACTTACTTGGTGACTCCACCCTCGGTGTAGATGACCCTGTAGAATCCCACCACAGAGCCGCTGAGCGAGCCCTGGAAGTCCAGGCTGAGCACGTACACCTCCCCTGGGCCGGTGGCGGGCAGCTCCTCCGCGGCCTCCACCACCACGTACTCATGAGGTTTATACTCAAAGCAGCTCTTCACTGCCACCTCCCTCTGGCCCGTCCTCAGCCTGGGCATGGCGCTGACAAACGTCTCCCTGATGTGGAGCCACAGGTGACGGGTGGGTTTGCTGACGCTCACATGGACCTCCACAGTGCCGGTGTAGGTGTCGTCCACCAGGTCCGGCTCCAGGTGCAGATCATAGTGGACTGGGTTTACGTATGTGGGCAGACGGAAATTCCTCCAGTCCCCGCTAGCATCATCAGAAGCCGTGCAGGGTCCCCTGTCCGGCGGGGGCGGAGGTGTCTGGGTGGGTGTAGTAGAAGTGGTCGGAGTGGGGTCTGACCTGGTGAGACCCACTCCGAGGCCCACGGCCAGAGAGCACAACACTACCACCGCACAAATGATGATGACATGCTTCCTGCGCATGCAGTAACGCTTCTGCTGCTTTTCCAAGTTCATGCTATCAACCATGACGTCCAAGCCTGAAAACCACTTCAAACCACTGAATTAAAATGTGTCTTTCTGCAGGTGAACTTCTCTAAAGCTGACTTGAATTCAGAGATGCAGGCTTTGGCTCCTACAGGGTTTATATTCTAGCTATGGGAGCAAACACAGAGGTCGCTCCTGAAGTCCTGAGGGCTGGACATGAAATCTGTCAGACACCAAGAGAAGCTCTCACATGGAGAGAGAGATTTATTCTGTCCCCCCTGCTGTTAACACGCCCCCTCTGGTTAAACATCTACAATCTGCCTGTAAATTAACAGCTCAAGTCAAAATTGTATTTGTGCTGTTTCAAAAATGCTACACGTTGTTCTCTATGTATATACATATACAAATAAATCCTGAAGTCGATGCCTGCAACTAAAAAATAAGTAAACCATCATGTTGTCTGTTCGTGTGTGTGTGTGTGTGTAATAGGGACTGTAACAGACTGTGTTGAGCCACGGTAGTAGGATTAGTGCTCGGACGACTCCTCCATTGTTGGATGTATAACAGATGACGATGAGGAGGAGTACAGAGGACTGATAGAGAGCTTCATCACATGGTGCAACAGCAACCATCTGAGACTCAACATCAGCAAGACCAAGGAGCTGGTGGGGGACTCCAGGAGGAACAGGAGGTCGTCATCCAGGGGGAGGGGGTGGAGAGGGTGGACTCATACAGGTACCTTGGGGTCCACATCAACAAAAAACTGGACTGGTCTCACGACACCGACGCCCTCTTCAGGACAGGACAGAGCAGGCTGTTCTTCCTGAGGAGATGTTTTCTTCACAACTGCATCAATGAAGGATTTTAAATCTATACCTCTCTGGCTTCTTCTCCACAGCAATGGTGTGTTGTGATATTTAGGGTCAGCCCCCAAACTGACAGAAACAAACTTGACTTCACAGAAATAATAACGACTGGTGGCCATAAGATAAACGGACAGAATGATTTCCAGGAGAGCCCCATACTTCTGTCAAGTAACGTTGTGAATGTGATCAAACAATCAAATATGAATAAAGAAAGGGAAAAACAGTGTGTTAACAAAACACAAGGGGCTGCATCTGGGGCAAGTTTCTGTCCAGATGTAGAACAAACGTTCACTGAATTTCCAGAATATCTGCAAAAGGAAATGTGAATTAATGCATGTTTCTCCAGGCAGGTACCATTTAACCCTTTCAAATACAGTGTGGAAAATATGACAGGAATATTTGTGTTTGGTTCATGTGTTAATTTGAGGAAAGCTACAGTCTCTGCTTCATGATTGATCTGCTCAGTCTGTGTCACTTTTCTTATCCACTTCAACCAAACCTTGTTCAATGACAAAAGTTTTTTTTTTTTTTTTTAGGTTCAATGCAAAAATTCTTGCTGTCTTTCATGGCAACAATGGTATTTGTTAAGATAAGAAAAAGATCATGGTCATGGTTTTTGTGATGGCCATTGCAAAGCCTTCAGTCATCCCCTCGTGTTCTGTATGGAAGCATCCTTATGCTTCTGTCATCTTTTTTCTTCTTCAGATTTTTACTTTAACTTGTCACAATTATTTCATAGTGTGCAGTAACAGGCAGATGGTCATTAACATTCATGCTGCCAAGAGAACAATGAGTCCATGTTTTTTCTGTGAGTACCACCGGCAGGACAAACGTTTAGCCCCAATATTTGTAGGTGATGGCTTTAAAAACAGCACATTTGTCAATATATTGTTGGTTCTATCCACCAATTGACGACTGCAGCAGCTCGGGGATGATACCAGGGCTCTGAAGGTTTTGTTTTGTTTCTAACCAAGCAGAAGGATCAAAGCAGTTCCAGCAGACCAGCTTATACAACCAGACTGACCCTGAGCTGATTCCTCACCATGTGTCTTTATTGTCTTTGCCAGTTTCACAGAGATAAGTCACTCATAAATTTATGGCTCATCATACTTGACCTCCACTAAACATTTGCGTAAGAACTCTCATCTAAAGACTTCTGTCTTGAGAAAAGAAAGGGGAGAATAGGAGGAACCATAATAACAAAGGGTAACTGATTAATTTTGCTTATCAAACATAGATCTATAACCATTAAAGTTCCCTTGTAAAAAAAACAGATCATTCATTAACTTGCTGACACTCAGATAGCTTTGATGCTTACATAAGTTATTCCTGTTGTCAAATTCACAAAAATACTTCACACAAATACTGTGTTAGCATACAGGACTCTCACTGACCCTCCATCCACCTGCTGCTCGCCTTTCTCTGCTGTTTCTTCTTTACCTGAACTTCCACTGTTGTTGATGCTAACCAGCAGTTTGTTTTTTTGGCTGCAGTCATAATGAACACTTTAGAGCTTTCAGCAAAAGTTGAACAAACCAAAATGCATCCCCAGAAACCAATTAATTCTACTCTCATTTACAGCATCAGTAGTTTCTGATTGGCTCACTTAAGGTAGCATGTCCATCAATGTATCTTTCCATTTTCCGTTTCCTCTTTCACCATCTTCCAGTAAAACAGCCACATTACTGCTGGTGCTGCACAAATCTCCCTGTCTGCATCTCCAATCTCATTTCATGCTCATTTGTGAACAAGACTGCAAGATGCTTAGGGCATGAACTCACTCTGACCCATATCACATGTTAACACAAAGCAATGTTCTGTAAAAGGTTTCTGAGTCTTATCATGGTGAAAAAGCTTCACCATCCATTCACCACACAGACTGCATCAACTGTCTGCGCTGTACTGTAGTTACATATACATGAAACAGATCATTGTTAGATTTGTTAGACATTTATATATTGACAACAATTCAGTGTCAAGCTACATGTGCAAGCGCTTGGCTAATGCCAGTGATGTAACATTGGTGATAAAACAGCATTATCTGCATCACACAGGTGAAAGGATAGTTTGCTAATGCACACAATTTCCAAATTTTACCAGAATTGACAAATTTTGCTCATGTTCAGCTTAACAATAATGAGTTATACCTCCACACTTATTCAGCTTTTTCACTTCATTTGTCACCCATATAGACAGTACTCCATCATTTACAACAATAGGCAAAAGGTTCATTTCACATTCATGCTGCCAAGAGGATAATCTCTTCTGACTTGAGTCCATGCCACCCTAGGTAACAGCTTCACATGTGAACACAGTTAGGTTCAAACTCTAAAAATAACCAAGTTGTTGTTGGTTCTGTCCAACAATTGACAATTGCAGCAACTAGGGGGTGATAGCAGAGACCAGATACCAGACACTAGAGGGTCACAGGAGTTTCAGCAGACCAGTTTATGGAGCTGACCCTTAGCTTTTCCTCACATTGTGTCTTTATTGTGTTGTTTTTTGTGTGTTTCACAGTGATAAGACACTCACAAGTGTTATTGCACCTAATCCTTGATCTCCACTACCATTAGCATGATAAGATTAGAGCAATCCTCGATCTCCACTAAACATCTTGGTGAGAGACAAGACATAAAACCTGGTGAATCAGATCTAATGTCTTCTATATTATTTTATTGAGGATTTTGCCAGCACGCCCACTAAGGGCAGGCTGCAGGGGAACGTTTGAAAAAAGTTTTATAATGACCATAAAAACATAAACATCAGTTACTTTATCTAACTAAAAGATGAGAGAACTGTAGATGGACAACCTGGATGGCTGTGATCAACGGTTCCTGAAATGTTTGGGGGTTGCAGGCTCCAGAATGAGGAAGGCTCAGAGCTACATGGACAATATCTGCAGCATACACCTCCTGACTCCTGAACAGCCTTGAGGAGCTACTGTCATGGGCCCAGATGAAAATAAAACCATTTAAGTCCTGCAGTCTCCCAAGCCGGAAAGGAGCCAGTATTGTGGAAATCTTTAAGTGGATTGCTCTCAAGGCGAGACTGAGAAAAAGACCATACGATCCTGGACACCAGTGTGGTGACCCGGCTGTGGGTGATAAGTGACCCGGCTGTGGGTGGACTGACTGGTGGATTGTAGTGTGGCCAAGTGGCTAAGAGAGCAAACAAAGTTGTGGCTAAGAGAGCCAGAAGTAAAAAGAGCGCTGTTGTTATTATGCAAAGACTGAAGTTTTACTGGATCGAGGGCACGCATTGTGGAGAGAGTAGGGTTTGGATTAAGAATTGATGCAGTGTCATAGGTGTGTAGTAGCTAACAGTTTTTCTATCCCAGGCTCTGAGGAAAATGGAACTAAAATTAAACACACACCTAGGAATTAACATGTACATAAAGACAACATCTTTCTATTTTGAAGAGGGGAAGTGTGAAATTAAGATTAAGATCCTTTATTTTATCCCACGTCAGTCATGCACACACAAACTGGGAAATTTGACCTCTGCCATCCGTGGGTACACAGCACAGCACAACAACACACAAGGGCATTGACCACACGGAGCGGTGGGCAGCTGTATATTGGATGCACCCGGGGAGCAGATGTTTGTGGGAGTAAGGTGCCTTGCTCAGGGGCACTGAGACAGTGAGAAGGGGAAAGGGGTGTCCATGTTGCTCCTCTAAGGCTTGCAGGTGCTGGTCTGGTCCATCTGGTCCTACATCTGGTCACGTATCTTTTTGCCAGTCCGTGGCCTCGAACCAGCGACCTTCCAGTCGAGGCCCTGCTTCTCTGACCTCTAGTCCACCATCTCTCTGTCAATAGCAGGGTATGGTAAGGTATCAAAGGAGATACTGATCACACGTTCAGCCTATAGAGGTCAATATGTCAGGATGTTTTTTAATTACATTAACGTGTAAGGTGATAAAATATGAATTACTCTTATGTTTCTAGTTAGAAGTAAAGACTGATGACAAACGACTACATGACTATGAGTGAAGTGAATGTGAGTGTGACTGACAACATCTCCTTCTCAGTTGAGAGTGAGAAAATACCACTTCTGGTTGCACAACCAGTGCGAAACCTCGGAAAGCTTTACACGTCCTTTACTGTCTTCTGCTTCTCTGGAAGAAAAGCAACTTTGGCTAAACAGAGGGGCTATGAAGGACCCTAGTGCAAACATTTCTTGTTCCCCTGGTGGTCTGCTCACCTTTTTCTGTTACACATAGAGTTGTTCTTGTCCCAAAGGGAGGAAGTACTGAAAGCAGTAAAACAACTGTAAACTACCAGAATAATGCATTTATCCCAGCAAGAAATGCTCACAGGTCAATCCATCCGGCTGCCATGTCTTCAAGGACCGCATGAAGGGCCATGGCTTGACTTGCTAAGTAAAGAATTTCCCACCATTTAATATGTACATGGCAGGCTTTGTTCCGACAGGTGAAAAGAGCCACAGATAAATGATAGACACTCCCTGAAAAGGAGTGCACAATACACTCCGGAGCCTGGCTGTATGTGAAAGCTGACAAGTGATGGCTGGATTAGTCGAGGAGAACAGGTCCATACAGGATGGTACTGACCACCCACACCCACTGCAGTCACGGTTAAAGGCAGGTCACACTGGTATCATATAACATGTTGATGCAAAGCTGCTGTTCCCACACTGAACACTAAGAAAGACCAACAGAAACAAGAAAACAACCAAAGAATAGCAATCCCCTGACCCCTAACTCATTTGAACACCAAACAAAATGAAAATGAAAAACCTCCAAAAACTCTAAAAATGCCTTACCTAGACCCAGTCAGTCCACTTTCCACTAGAACCCCAGAAAAATGACTGCTTAGCTAGAAAAGCAGCCATGGTGACACTATTAGAAACAAATGAATTGAGGACACAAAGATGTTGGGATGTCAAATTCTCTGTGGTACAATGGCATGAATTCTGTGCAGTAAAAGAGAGGAGCAGTGGGACTGTAGTGTTTTTACCTGACATTGCTG